>JAIPRK010000947.1:0-111418 GCA_025469195.1 Chaitophorus viminalis
TTATTATTATTATTATTATTATTATTATTATTATTATTATTATTATTATTATTATTATTATTATTATTATTATTATTATTATTATTATTATTATTATTATTATTATTATTATTATTATTATTATTAAATTGGTTACAGGTACGATTCTTCTGCTAGCTGAACCCATTAATTCATGATTTTATACAAAAAATCTTAATATTTTTATGATGCCAATTATTGATTTGATTAAATATATGATTTAATATAAAATGAATTAATGGCTCTTGTAATTATTTTCTTTCTATTTATTTTAGATTCTGAGCGGAGTGATGAATGTATTTTTATTTTATTTTTGAATTTGTCTATTTTAATATACCTGTTGTGGTCGAATGACTTTGTGCAAACTATTGAAGTAATTAAAGTTTATTTTAACCAAAACAATACTTTATATAGTTTGAATTATATAATAAATAAAATGGATATCAAGGGTTGAGAAAAATGTATAATATGTATATTAATAACTGTTTAAACACATACATATAATAAATACATAATAAATAGTTTAAATGGTTAATTCATTATTATGTTTCATCAGATTCATTTAATTTAATTTGATTAATCAATAAACAATTCATAGTAAATTATATTAGGAAGTTAATAGTTATACGTCATAATACTTGTAAAATAATAAAGTAAGTGAGTATCACAAATTCTGTTCTATACCTGACAATATATAGTGTTCAAATGTTTTTTGACTTGTTACAAATCATTGTAAGATCTATATGTTTAATATAGTAAGAATCAAACTGTAATTTTGGTAAATACCTCAATAAAAGTAGGTAAATCTGCAACATATTTAACATGCTTTTTGTTCATGAAATACTTTGAAACATAAGAATTAATAATTTCTATTCGATTTTGATTTAATTACTGTTAAATATAAAACACGCCATGGAACGACAAACTATTATTTTAATTTATAACAAGAAACTGTAAATTAAAAGGAGGTATTATTGATTTTAGGATGAAAATACAATAATATTTTGTTTATAGTTTATTTCAAACTATTTTATTCTGTGATAATAAAATTACTTTTTATTAAACTTGAAAGTACATTTTGTACTAGTTGTTATTTGCGCACTGGTACACACATAAATACCGATAATATATCACTATGATTGAGTTAAACAATTTTCGAACAACCTTTTAATTCACTAGTGACTAGTCTATATTATTCTGTTCTAATAAACAATACATTAACGTAAAAAGGTAAATCACCATAGTATGGATTACAATGGGAATATTTAATATTAAAAAAAAAAATGATATGCCTAAATTTAATTCAAGTATTCAGACATTAAAGCCATAATAAAAAAAATTAGGTTTTACCTTTTTGAAGTTTTCAGATAAAATGTAATGCAATTATATGAGTTTTTTTAAATAAAATTTAAAAAGCAACAAAATAATATAAATATTACTGGACTTGAATAAAAAGTTAACTAATTTAGGGTAAGCCCATATCCATGTACAATGAATGTTTTTATAAATAATAATATTTCTTATATTTTAATTTATAAATAGTACATAACTATATAGTACCTACTACATATACATATTGGAATGATGATGTATACACTTAATTTCTGTAAGGAAATTATAATTGTTTTCACTTTTAAATTATTTCGATGAAAAAAATTTAATTTAAAACAATGGTGAATTTAGACACAAAATCAGATCTCGTTTCGAACAATAAAACTATATTTGTAATTAAAGTTATTAGTAACAGAATGATTGCGAAAAATGAATTATAGGTTTTTAAACATATGTTCAATTGATATTAAAATTATTGTACAGAGAGCGTTTACAATAATATTCATATTAATTATACTACCAACTCGGTATATAACTGTGCCAGACATTCTTGATAATAGTCCAAATGGAATTAGTACCAGAAATTGATTTAGATATTTCAAGTCCAGAATCATAACGTAAACCGAATCTAAAAAAAAGTTTAAATTAATAAATCATTCAAATGCGTGCTCTAACAAATGACCCTATATTTGAATAATTAAATTAAAATAATATTTAAAACTATTGTGTACAATCTTTAAATATTCATAAATTCATATCTCCGACACATCCATCAAAATAAGCAAGTTGATACTTAGTAGTACTTAGATAAAAGTATACTTGTCTGGAAAGCGGTAAAAAATGATGTTACCTCGGGGTATCATGCATACTACGAAAATTGTTCAATAATAGAATAGTTTGTTTTCAAATAAAATAGTTTTAACCAGCAGCGAATGGACAAACTCGATAAAAATGTCTACGAACACAATGGCCAACAGGACAACAGGTGGACGAAGTCAAAGAAACCACCTTTTAAAGAAATCCGATCTGTGTTTTGAAGAACATACGAGTAATGGAAACACTTTCTCACATCCATGAGAATTGTGTCCAAGGTCAGGTTAATATTACTTGACTATGCACACCTTAAGATACGAACTATGTTCACAGGTCTGTTTAGAATACGACACCTAGAAGTATACGAAGAGGTTTGCTGCCAAACAGAAACTGAATCAGAAAATCAAGACAGACGGCCGAGTATAATAGTAATAGTTTGTCTAAAAGAAAATGTCTAATACTCGACATAACAATTAGATGGGAAACAAATAACATCAATCAGGACAAATAAGTAAACCAAGAAAAAAGAAATATATATTTTTCCACAATCACATCAATCCACAACGTAAAAGTGAATTGGGATGTGGAAGGACTATGGTTTGGCATCAGAGGCACGGCTTCCAAATGTATATTAGAATTCTTAGAAATATATATGTTTAGAAAAGAACACTTTCGCTTAGAGATCATTAAAATAAATATGAGACTATAAATATAGTACATAAACATCTGTAATGAAAAAAAGACTAAATAATGTTTTAGGTAAAAATATATAACAATTGTTAATATTTTTCTATTTTAAAAATAAATATAAAATAATGATATTCTTAGGTTAGTTGAGTTCCGGGAATAGCTGAATTTCATTGCTATATTGGTCTTTTAAATTTCAACCATTGTACATTCGTTTTCAAAAAAACGATTCTGTGTAAAATCTGTCAGGTGACATAAAGATAATTAGACGAATAATACAGTAGAAAACCCAAATTTTTTAACACGGTAGATTTTAACTTTAAATCGGAAATTTCAAAACCTATATACCTACGCACAAATTGTATTGAAATATTTCGAAAACTATGAAATGTCTATAAAATATTAATTCTATACGGCAACTATACGATTCAATAGCAATTCTATATGATCAAATTACTAATATTATGATAGTCTAATTTCTGTAATATTTACACTTTTATTTTCAATTATTCGAAAATTAATTGGAAATTAAAAAAATTACTTATTCAATGTCCTAACTAGACGAAATTTTCGAGCAGAAAAAAAATATAGGTCTGTATATACACCGCAGTCATCTTTTTGGTCTTAATCTTGTACACAGACATAAAGAAAAAAAACACACATCATTGTATAACCAAATTGTTCCACCTATCACTGAGAATCTAATATTCATAATTTGTAGTAAAATATGATGTATGACTTTGTTGTATAACGATGAGACATGAGAGAGGAATCTCCAACGATATTTTGAGGTTTGAAATCGCCCTCTGCCTCCATGACTGAGCTCCAGCTAAGCCAATTAGTGTATTTATGTGTTTAATTCTGAGTAAATAGTGTGTATTAAATGCCAGAGAGCTACGTATAGAAGTTTCAACGCAAAGAAACAGCTGCTACGCTAATACTATTTTCAATATTATAATCATGCGAAATGATAGCAGTGCAGTTCTACGCACGAAATACCATCAATAATACAAATCCGTAAGAATCGGTTATAAATACACGAAAAATGATATGAATCATGGCGATGAAACATCGTCACGTTTGGTTGTCGCGCGAGTGCGCGCGCACAAAAACCACGTACACGGTAACATGACCGCGACCACTAGTAGACGGCGACTGCTACCTATATGGCCATGGTGGTAGGTACCCCCGGGGTAAAAACCCTCGCGTGGAACAACATGGTCCGTTTTGTATATGCGCGAAATAATATTATTAAGTAAAAATAATAAATCACAGCGATTTGGGTTGACTCCCGGGCCGCCGCCGCGATAACAGACCAAAGATTATGTCCCAGTTATACCGACCGGATTTCCGCTTTCTTCACCGCCACGTCCGCAATGCAGATTTGCCGGTCTGCTGACCACATGAATCCCCAGCGACAAATGCACTTGTAGCGTCCCGGCTGATTTACACAGATTTCCGACTCAATATCGCACGTTTCCGAATGCGCCGTACACTCGTTTACATCAACGCACGTACCGTATCTATTGTGTGGCACAAAAGTGAAAATAATAATCATAACAGGTAATCAGTTTGGCTTTTATCGTTTAGGAAAAAAACTCCGGAATATGGCGTTTGTGTGACGAAATAGAGAGGCGAGGGAAAAAGTTGACGAACATGTATAATTCACGTTTCACTCCGAAACTTCCGAGAGCGCTGGTGCCTCTGCGGTAAAATGACCTAATAACGTCATCATAATATACGCGGAGTAATCTATGGGGGTTTTCCGACGTCTAATACGGGAAAACGCCAAAACACCGGCTTTGTTTGCACTAAAATCGATTTTGACCCTACCAGCAGCAGCAACGATTCCACAACGAGAATGTAGGCTCTCTCTCTGGTATATAAGTTATAGATTCTCAGATTCCGTGTGCTTATTATTTCTCAGGGTGGAGAAAAGCATATCTTCATTCCATTTCGGACGGTCGTGCTTGCGATACTGCCAGGACGCGAAGTACTATTTTCACGTGTACGAGTACACGTTTTATTTTAATTTTTTATTTATTTTTTCTGTTCAGAAGGCACTAAACATCGTCAAAGTGCCAGATGTTTATCCACTGTTAACCTAACCTTTGCATGGGATGAATATTTTTTTTTTTTTTTCGTAACATAAAATATTCACGTGCTTTCATGTTTTTGCCTTGCCAATGCCCAATGTGTATCATCGACTTATAAATAATCTCTAGGTATTAGTTTGTAAATATACACAAATGCCTCGATAAAACGTTATAATCATCTCACCTCGAATCCCATTCATATCCTGTGTTGCAAGTGCACGACACGTTCCATTCGTTATAAATGATGGACGGTAACCATGTGTTTTGATTTCGAACGAACCGGCACTGTTTATAAGAAATGCACGTTAAACGGATTTTTTAGACAACATTATATATATTACAGTGCGGAAAAATAAATAATATTTTAATATAAATCGCCAACTTATATTCCAATCATTTTATTACTTAGCGTATTACTATTTTAACATAATATAGGTGGTTGGCGCGTGTTTTAAGAATCTAGAGTTGCACTCAAGAATACAAATCTCAGAAAAAAGTCCTCGAGATACGTTGACGTATAAAATTAAAATTACTTAGTATTATATAATGTGATATATTTAAATAGTTTAATCACAAAAATCAATTTTCATATTTGATTAAGAATAATATCAGTTATGTAGTTAAATGATAAAATGTTAATGTTTTACATTACACGATTACACAATTTATATACTAAATAGGTAGTATTTATAATCAATGATGTTATCGACATTTAGGCATCCCTTCTAGAAATCATTTTTGTCTATATCAAGAATATGATGTTAATTTAGGTTTATAGTTTGACCTTGTTCCCTTTCGTAAGGTTTGTAATTCAAAGTTATATATAATTTTATACCTAACAACTTGAATTTTTAGTGGCAATACTTCAACAAATCACAGATGAAAAAATAAACGATTTCAAACGAACAAGTGCGTAACATCAAAATATATACCTATCATTTTATGAACATTTATATAATGTATCAATTATGGGACAAAGAGAACAGTTATGTTTGAACACGTTCTTTATACCTAATCTAGAAGAAAATTTGTCTATTTTTTGACCACAACAGATATGATCGTAATTAAAGGGCTTACTGTAAAAATCAGAAAAATCTTTTAAATCAGATTAATAATTATTATTAAAATTGGAATTCTGTATAACATGTTGAGCTACGAGTAATTTGAATTTTACGAGACAACACGATATCGGGGCTCGTATAAATGTTATAATACGTGTTATACAAAACGTATAATGCGATTCACGCGATTTAGATAAAATAAAATTATTAGAAGTACTTTATTGGCTATTTTTTCCTACTCTCTCTCTCTCTCTCTCTCTCTCTCTCCTCTCTATCGTTCTTTATTTTTTTTTCTTTCGATGCATCACTTGCTAGCTTTTATATTGTGTCTATAAGTTCTCGTCAACATACTTCACTCCCCACCATAGCATGTCGACATGGGTTTACGTCTTGACATGCCGCCGGATTCCCGGCAACTTGTCGCAAAGGGCAGCATTGATCCGGACAAAAGCTGTACATGGCACACTGGTACGGAACGCTATTATCAGCTCGGAAGTCACGTAACTTCTTGGGCAGATAACATTCACCGATGTCGTCACAAGGCTCATTAAACCTCGACAATAAATTGACGTTCTGGAAAAATCAAACATTGTAATTCAATTGACAACGTTCTTTACGTGAGGACAAAATTAAAAATTCATTGCGTGGTATACGATTTTCAATGTTTTTCTAAAAAATTAAACGTAATATTCGAATGCAAGCTAAGCAAAAATAACGAAATAATGATCAATAAAGAAAAAGTAATGCAATTTTTCTTCATTAATTTGGACTAATATCAAAAATGTCTGTTTAAAGACTTAATTGTGTTATAACCTTTAAGTATCAGCAATCAGCATGTTAACCAATGAAATGAAAATAGAGGCTTTTCAATAACCTTGTAATGAGAGAAACACATTCAACGCAATATTATTATTTTTAACATATAACTCCACGCTATTCGACACATTGCTAACAAATTTTAGCATACCTATAGAATAGCTCATCTATCCATTAATTGTTTCTACTGCCTGTATGAATAAAAACAATATATCCTTTCCTTAGATTTTATGCCTAATATTCGTCCGATAAAAAACTGAAATTATTATGTAATTTATTTGAATATTGTACAACAACAACCATTTGCATTATAATATTTGTATTCAATTTTAAATATCCTTATATTCGATGTACAACGTATCACCGATTAGATTATATTTATCCCATTCGATATGAAGAAAATATGTTTGAAGTGAAGATACATGTTTTTTTTTCGAATAATTTGAATGTACTTGATTATATTAGAAAAATATAATTACAGATAAGTAAAGTAGGATATCTTTAATATATATATTTTTAATATAAATCAGAAAGTTTTCATTTAATTTCCATTCTTCATTGTATGAATTACAATAAACTTCGAAGTAATACATAACAGTTTTATAACATTTTAAGTTCCATAAAAAAAAAAAATTATGCAAAATATTTTCTTATTTAATCATAACATCAGATAAGTATAATCATAAAATATACACAATACAAACCGTATTGTATACGAGTATAAACATTAATTAAAATAAATTTTTAATTTAGAATGAACAAAGTTAAGAAATTACATTTTCAAAGATGGACTTTCATCGTTTCATCTGCAAAGCAACTTTTATTAATATTCTTGTACTAAAATCCTCTAAGGTAGACGCAATATAACGCATTTATAAACTAGTCAAACATCTGAAAACGTTCACTCACATATTAATACATAAAGTTTACAAAAAATATTTGAATCATTAAGCAAACATAACTATAATAATAAAATACAGGCTTATTTATTAAACGTGCTCGTTTCATTTTTCACGCTGAAATTACTTATTTATTCCAATTTTATCTTATAAAAAATACATGAGTATTAAGTGCTATATAAATTATAATAAACATGTTATAAGACAATCTATAGATTTTTTGCACTCTCTCAAGACTATTATGTGACAATTACAACTTTTGCTTTTCCAATCAAAACACATTTTTTTTTTGTTTTTTTTTTTTATGAAAATAATTATAATTTCAATGGAATTGTTAATTTCAAAAAATATAATAAAAATGTCACTTGGTATACATAAAAAAATGTATAGCTACTAAAATCAATATATATTTAATGTGTATAGAAAATAATATTATCAATCAATATATCGGTCATAGTTAAATTTTACACTTTTATGGTTTACTCATTCCAAATGCTCAAAAATTGTATACTCCTTTTATGTTTAATAATTTTCATATGGTGTTAGAAATGTTACTGATTCCGAGGAACAGGTTCAAATTTATTATGATCGCGGTTTATCAAAAATACAAAAAAAATTATTTGAACATATTTTATTTGCGAAATAAAATGGTGTTCTCATTTGAAAAATAAAATTATTGATATTGCCGCAGGGTTCTTAAAAGGTAAAAAATATTATATGTTTTAGAAAGAGTCTTACAGTGCACATACATTTTCAATAAATTTGAAAAAATGCATAATTTAAGAATAAAAAGGGAATCGGCATGCATAAACAATCACTCCTTATACAATTTAAATGCGGATGGTTTTAAAATATTATCAATAGTAGTGTTACTTCGAAGCAATATTACACCCTCAAATTGCCTATACGAAGCGCTATCTTCCACTTATACAAACTTAATAGTCCGGATAATTTTTATATTATAAGGTTGGACCATTATTTCAAAATTATCTTGTCGACGTGACATTAAAACCGATTTAATGAAATAATACGACGTAGCACTATAAGTTAATGGTGTACAATTTAGTGTTTCACAAATTTCCAACAGTGTTAGACATACCAACACCGTAAATTTGTTATTGCTATAATTTTATTACGTACCGTGTTTTATATTTATATATTCTATTATAAAAATATTTTTTGACTCACTATGATATTTGCCTACACCGAAAATATTAATATCCATTAATATAGATTTCACACATGTTATTTTATCATTATAGTTTTATAAATTATGACAGTGTTTACATAATATCACTCATTATCATATTATTTGATAATATTATTTTTTATTTATAATGCATGAAATTATCAATTTCTATAAATCTGTTAATCACGGCTAAGTTACCATTATGTAAAATAAATTAAAACGAATTTATATTAAAAAAAAAAAAAATATATATATATATATATTGTTTTCTTTTAATAAGGAAATAATAATAATAAATAGTTCAAATTCTTTTTGAAATCGTCAAATTGAAATTAAATAAAGTAACAATATAGGTAATCCGTGTTATTTAATATAAAATTTAAATATTACCAATGTTAAAACGAACGTATAGAATCAGTCAATCACATACGGTTATGAAAGCAATAAAATATAACGTTATCATACTGTCAGTTAAGTTTTCAGCTTATTGACTACAATATAATATTGTGGATGTGATAAAATTGAATGTCAATCTGAAACGTTAAAACTGTTTCCCATGCCAGCTTATAGTTCCTATACATCCATCTTAAATGTATCTAATAAAATGTTTATCGCGGTATGAGATTCTCATACTTTTTATTGTTCGCATTATAATACAAGTAGCAAGTTATGGAAACATCAATATTTCAATGAGTTCTACAATAATTGTATGTAAAACATAGTGATGCAAAAAATGATTAAATTATTTAGGTTAACTTATGTTGTACCGACTTCTTGAAATCTAGTAAAATTCCGTTAGATCAAAGCATTTCAAATTCAAATAAAATGAATGCAGTTATCAATAAATTCTATGACGCAGTTAAAATATGGCGGATATTACATTAGCTACATCAGTCGCGATTCTAGAACTAATATCTTAATTGTAATCATTTTCACATGAAATCCCTAAAGCGAAAAATTAATTTTAATCAATTATTGTAATTGCTTTACTTAAAATATTTTATCTGAAATAGTACATCATACTGGAGTTGTATCTTACAAAATATTCATAAAGAATTGGAGACTTGTGGTTTTTTTTTTTTTTTTTTTAATGAGGGCATTGGGATCACCATTAGCTGCTTTTGTGGGTTTTCGGTAGCTGGTAGCATTCTATATGCAGGGTAGTTCCTAGGTAGTACGTTTAGGATATACTCGTTTTAGAGATATTGGAAAGTGGCAATGTTTCTTCTCTCAAAGCTACCGTCTTGTCCGGGAAACGAAACCACCAATAACGGGAATCGAGCCGGTGCATTTAAACACAGCCGCCTGACCTTGTTCGGCCATAAAGTATTTTATAACATACATGAATGTATAATTTCTTATTTCAGAATTGTATTATTCTATTTATTCCTCCTTTTTTTATATTTAATAACATGATTCATTTGATCATTCATTCAGGTGAAAGCCACGAAATCTAAAGAGCTTCACTAAGAATAGTTTTATAAGTTTTATACATTCTAATATTAGCAAGTACATTCTATAGAAATAGTATATCAGATAATTACTCTAAAATGGTTTAGAATAAGTGTTATGAACATTGTTATAAATAAAAACATTATATTTAACAACAATAATAATATAATTGATAAATTAATATTCTTGAATAATATTTTAAATACGGCAAAACTTAAACACAACCAAATAAAAACTTTCATTGGTTTTATAAATTTTATGAATCCAAATGTTTCTTACTCTTCAGATGGTATGTCATTAAATTAAGTACAAAACTGAAATAATTTATCTTATTAAATAGTAAAAAGTACTAGTATAATTATTGTTATTAAATAATATGTATCTTTAAAATTATAAATTATCACTTAAATTTAAAATTCAATGAGAAATTTTAAGTCGAACAATATCTACTATTAATAATTGGAGAAAAATGTATTAATTTATTAAAATTAATTAAGAATTTTTAAGAATTTCTAAAAATAATCAATTTGTAAATATTATAATTATATAAATAGCTATAATAAGTTTAAAAATAAATTACTCGTAATTTGAAATGAAGCCAAGAAACTTTACAGTCCATCTCATCCCAATGTTATTTAAAAGCCTTTATTTTAATACCATAATTTAATTTGTAATTACTTAAAATAAATATAAATATATTAATTTTACTCTTAATCATTATATATTTATAATTGTTTTATTTTTAAACATATTTATAATATTAGTTCAAATTATTGAACAAAAATGGATTGCCCATTTTATCAATAATTTATTTAATTTTTATTATTTAGCTTAAATTAAAATAATCCGTTTACATTCGTAGTAAAACACTAAGAATCTAATTACGTGCTCGGTGGATAATATAGCTTTCGATTTTCTTATGAACCAAAATCACACTAAGAGTAAAACGTGTATCTCTAATTTTCTGAAATGAAACAGTAGTTCCTTTAATCATTATTATCCGTAAAAATTGGGTGTATCAAATATGATGACTTTTTGAAAAAAAAAAAAATTAACTATCGAATCACTTTTTATGTGACTACTTGATTGAGGTATACAATAGAGGGAAATCGAATATATTATTATGTGAACAATAAATTACATTTCTTAGTATCATTTGACAAAAAAAAAATAATGCTCGTTTCCATCCGGCAATCAGCCAATTTCTGATTCGTCCTAAGATTGTTGGCAATATAACTATAAGGAGACAACCCCTGGCCTTCTCATCGCTCTCTTACACTCGTATGTTCGCAAAAAAACGTACACACTTTCATGCGCATGAAACACACCCACACACACACACTGAAAAACCGTTCACCTGCATTGTATACCAGCACATGAAATAACTTGCAGTGACCCTCCATCGAAATCTATCCAACGGACCACGAAATGGTAAAGGTTTGGCCCAATCTAACTTTTTCAACCGCAAACACTCGTCGTTGACCATTTGGATGTAACCACTTTGATTCTCAAACGTCCAGTTCATTTGACGCATCACAAAATCGGTGGACGAAGTTCTCTAAAACAATACGAGTGTTTGAAATATAACAAGTCAGACGCAACGCGTATAATCAGTTTATATTAAAACATTTTCAAAAAATGTCAATGTACACAATTTTTATTATCGTTGAAAAATGGTTGTATAATTTTTTATGAATAAGGAACACGTGTGCGTATTTCCGTACCCAAACGTCACATCGCATTGGACGAGTAATTGCGTTAAAACACGGCGTACAGTCGGTGGGGTTATAAATTGTAATCAACCACTGAACAAATTGTACTTTCATCGCTCGTTTTACATATTTTATGTATAAATAATAAATGATGATGGTCATTCATCGTTGAGCGAATAAAAATATGAAAAAATCATCACTTTTTATTTTTTTTCCTAGTTGATAATGTACTTTTTGCTGTCTTAAAAATTAACGGAAAATCAATGACCATTTATTTATTATAATGTGCATAATGTGTATACACTTTTTTTTTTTTGTTAGATTTACACCTGATCCCCGTAAGCATCAGTTTTATCGTTTTTAGGGAGCGAGTGTCACGTTTATAGCTATAAAATATCCGGGTGACCACCCATCAAAGCACTTATGCTTGCAGAAATGTTTGGCGTGTCGATAATAGCGTATATAATATCTATACACGTACAGCTTTTGAAAAATAACATCAAGACGGTTGTGAAACTGTAGTGAAAGGTCGTTTGAAAGTTATTATATTGCAATAAAATAATAAATTCCATTCATAACACGGTTCATACGTACACGACCAATAAAAATTAATTTTGAGCTAATATATTAATATTATTTTTTTGAGGATTAAAATTTGTATTACTATACAGTAGTAGTATAATAATAATTACCTAAAAATGTTGCCAAAAATAGTACACTATGCAGTATAATATAACGTAGAATATGAAATGAGATCAAGGAATTGTATATACTTGGATTGTGTTATAGTAAATAATTTTGTCTTGGAATTAAAAAACTTAATGTCAGGTAGACGTAAGTTCCTACCTTTGGGGGTAAATAATTTTCGCTCCTTCATATTTTAATACTGAACGTACACCTGTGCACATGATACTAGATTGATGGAAAATAATTGTTTTTGTTGTAACGCGAATGGACGGCACAATTAGCGAGGCAAACGAATCAAATAGCACCACCCACGACGATCGGTTGTCTTAGAATAATCACACTTGTGAAAACGTATTTTTATGACCGGCACGTGTAATAATCACCTGTAACTGCGTTTCGGATACCACCTCTTGCAAGTACTGCAAACACGTGAGAACGTCCTGCGAACACTTTTCATAAACTTCCCAGTGGAAGGTCATCAGAGGAGGCACGGGAAACTGCGCGATGAAATACGAATTGTTCTCGTTCTTTTCCAAGTAATATCTATACCGTCGTCGCGGGTAAACAAAAAACGTCTCTGTTATTCTTGCCGTGCGCTGCGATATTCAAACGGTGCGGTAAGTGAGTATGGCGGCGGCGGCGCGGCGTGCATGTGCTAAGTGAAGGCAAACGTTGTACACGTTCCGGATCGATCGGACGGAAAGGAAATAATAAATAAATAAGGAAGAAAAAGTGTAAGACCGACCGACCGGCATCACACTCGCACACGACGGTCAGCGGTGGTGGTGTTGTGGACAATATAATGTATAACAATCGATCGACCGCAATAAATATACGATCGCGGCGGCGGCGGTAGAGCTATATATATATATAAACACACACCTACGTTATAAGCCGGAGATTAATGTGGTGTGGTTAACGATACGGTTCGTACACGTAATTATCGCAGCTGTAACGATTACGGGTGGGCAACATCGCACGGCTATTGTGCGCGGCCGACGTGCAGCGATTCGGCATATTATTAACATTTCATCGCCGATTAAACGTCTTCGGCTGTAACAATACGTCCCGGAGACTGCGGCGGCGGCGGTTATACGTTTCGTCAGATTGCCGTTCGCACCTCTGTAGTACTCGTCCGCGGGGGGATGTGCGACGGATGACATAAAAAGAGACTGACCGAGTATTCAACGGACCGATTAACATGTTTAAGTGTATTTCATTAGTGCCGATACCGATGGCCGATATTATTATATTTTATTATTATCGAGCGATTTAATTGGTATCATCGGAATATTGAATTTCCGGTTGTTTTTTTTTTCCAAAACGATAGTGAAACTAATGATAATAATATTATGCGAATCTCACATTAATAATAATCTTATGCAATGCCAATATGTTGATGAATTAACTCTGATAAGATGAACAATAGGTACACTTATAATGTAAAAACAGTAACTTTATAAAAATATTATGAATCATCATTTATCACATAATTGAATTTGTAATGGTATTGTGAACACATTGAGAGGAAAAAACAAAATATTTTCTATCCTTGTGTATGCATGAATACAATGGATGGGAAAATTGCTATTTGGAGTATTATTTTTAGGAATTTAACCCTACCCCTAGAAAAGTTAACAAAATGTATATTATAACGTTGATACACAAACACAATCTGAAGTTTTTGTCCATGTAAAATGTAAAATATATTTGACAGGTAAGAAGTAACTAAATCGTATGCACTAGGCAATAAGATTTATACTTTTCTTATAAGCTCTTCGCTGGAAATATTGACTTTTGAGTAATTTTTCTTTCCCTACGCCGGCTCGTAATACTCGTAATACAATATTTCAAAATACATCCTAATCTATCAGAAGTAACTATTTATACTAACATTATTGCCATTTTGATATAATTATGAAAACCACAAACGAAATACAAATCGATTTTTTCATATCACTAGACTTCGACTCTTTGCAAGGTATTATTATTTCCATGCTTGTTAAATGCACATAGTTATAGCCGTTATAGATGCTTGTTTTATTGGAATATTGTAATTAGTTGATTTTATTTACGAAAGATTGTTATTATATTAATATCTAATTTATTTAATTGGGTCTTGCACATTTAAAACAAATATAAATAAATACATTTTTCATCGTTATTTGTTTTTTTGTTTAATAATCGTTGTTATTCGTAGATTAATTCTCCGTAAAATCCTTAACTCCCCTACCCCCTCAAAAACAATCTGTTGCGCCTGGTTGGGTAAGTAATGCTTTAGTAAAAATAAAAATACCTTATCGATATACCTATGTTATACATTGCAACGTATTTATTATTACGATACTTTAATAATAATGAATCCATTGAAATTATTTACCAGAACGGTTTACTGGAAAACCTATAGTTAATGTGGGTATCAATATTATTTATTTTGTATAATTACTGAGAATCTGGAAATTTACATTCGCAAAGATAAATAATAGCGTAACCTCGCTTTAATCGAAATCTAAAATAATAATTATAGAACGAAAACCAAAGCGTAAATACTAGTCAGTGAAGCATATAGCGACGATGTGGAATCCACCAAATCTGTAATAGGAAATCATAAATTCTCTGCGAATATTATTCACTTAAATGCATAATATACCTATATAATAATGTGCTGGAAAATTATCACATTACCAGAAACGGTGTACAAACGTATTGCCGTAACCGTTCACGTGTGGGCACTTTCCCTTAATTTCCTCTAACTGTATATGCTCGGATATCGTATCCCATAATTCGCTTTTGCCCCGGACATACGACCCGCACCCCTCCTCCAGACAATTAAACTTATTTATATAGGAAACGCAAACAGTCTTCTGTGGTGTGTGTGTGTGTGTGTGTGTGTGTGTGTGTGTGTGCGTGTATGTGTTTTAACGATACACAGCAAATATAATACTACTCGCTATTATTTATATTATTACTGACTTAATTCGTCTAGCTCGGGGGCTCGTAACGAATATTCCGTGAACCGTAAATATTGACAAGCGTTTACACGAAAATTATTTGCTATGGTAGTTGTGTTAAGAACAGTCAACAATCGAATTGTTTAGTTGTATTATTTAAAAGTCATTACGGTAATAATAACGTTATATTTTTTATATCCCCTCCCCGACCAGGTTGGTAATCGTATACTATATACAATAATAACCGCGTTCAATTACAGTTTACGTGAAAGAAAATCCCAATAGGTTAACGAAGAAAAATCAAGAAAGAAAATGTAATATCTACAACAGCGATACGATCAAATTAAATGGCCAATGGATGCTATCGAATCCGTCGAATTATGTTCTCACGGATTGCTTGATGAATAAACATTCAATATAGTCATTTATTTCCCGTAATGTAACTTTATCGTTAAACATTTTTAGACCATATAATTTAAATCAAACAACTGTAATATACTTTATTATTTATAAGACCAGAAATCATTTATTAGTTTTATCATGCTTGCATTTGCATACCTCAATATGTTTTCGTTTTTTAAAAAAAAAATATCAACACAAATTGGTAAAATTTAAAATCATTATCTATAGGAAAGCTTATTATTTATTATTTTTACTATCCACGGGTATTGATATAATTTATTAACACTCTTGATGTGGAATCTTATTAGCCAAATTGTTTTGATACTAATTAATTGAAATTTTCTTGCATTATATTTAACATTTTAACCATAATATAGTACTGTATTAAGTTAATGAGTGTTCCATTATTTGATTAGCTTTTTAAAACACGTGACCACGTTTAACAAGTTACGAGTTAATTGTTCATAATATATTTAAACAAAATAAAAATACACTCCTGTATTCTTAGACTATAATTGAAATTTAATTTTTTAAATTATTTAAATTATTAAAATGTGTAAATATACCTTATTATGCATATAAATTTAAAAATTTTGGCAATATAATACATTACACATGTAACGCCAGTTCCCATGGATGAAAAGTGATAAAACTGATAGGTAACTATGCAAAAATAATATAAAATAGTTATCCTGTGAGCCGTTCACATTTTATTTTAGTCTATAATTAATCAGTTTTTTTTATTATACACTTCTATACAATATACTATTGTTTTCATTAAATGACGTCACCTTTGGGCCTTGACTCGTGCTATTTCTATACGTGGTGATAGGTATATTCACCACTTATAGTTAGTGGAGCAATATTTAAATTTTACAAAATTAAAATGGGTCATTGTACAAAATATCGTTGTAGGTACATTATATTACATTATAATATATTACGGGCGTGTAATTCAACGAAGTAAAAAAAAAAAAAAATTATCATTGTTAACTTATGAATAAAAAAGGGAATCATTAAAAGTTGTTGTATATTTACCAATGAACGGCAGAAAATAATTAAACGGGAGTGATGGATATGTTTCGTAGATACGGTTAATTTATTACGGATGACATTGATTTCTCCTATCTGATTATTACCTACTTATTAAATATTTCATACAGCACCGTCGTGTGTCGACGTCGTGTTATACGTTTTTTACGTTTCATCGATGAACGGTACATTTATATACATATATTTTTTTTTTCGTAGCTCACCTTCGATCGAAGTCGTCAAACTTATGCAACCTTAAATAAAATGCTACGTCCAGCAGTGCCTCGTCAGCCCACTCGTCTGCGTCTCCACCGGTTCCCACCCCCGCAGCGTCCGAATAAAATACGTTATCATCGGACGGTTTCGCACCAGCTGGAAGAAGCGTCAGTATTGCAACAAACGTGATCGACATAATGATAACACTCCCCGAGTGTATAGAGAGAGGGAAATAATATATATTATATAAATGTAGAGAGAAAAAACCTTACTGCATGTCGTCAAGACTCGTACTACATACACGTATATATTATATAAATCGCACATTTCTATGACGACGTTTTACTATTATTGTATACGTATATATTCTATATATATGGTCGAGCGACCTTTGCGGATAGTGTGTGGTGCCGTGGTGGTGGGGAAAGGACCTGGTGCAGGTATTGTATTATACATATATATATATATATATATTATATTACGTATATATTTTTCGTTTCGGTTTTTATTCGTATTTATTTTTCGACAAATTTATATTTAATCCGTTCGACAGTTTATCTATAATAATAATAATAATAATATAATAAAAATCCGTTTACACGCCCGCTATCGGGGGTCCCGAGGATTACCATAAAATAAACCTAAGTGTGCAATAAAAGCCATATCGTTGCGCAGTGTTAGAGGTTATTCGTTAACGTTATAGGAGGTGCCCAAGAGATTATCCATTAGAGCCATATCTGTGCGCGTGTGCGCGTGTGGCCCCGTGTACGTACACGGGTGTACCAGCGCGTGTGTGTGTACGTATGCGTTTGCGTGCGTGCGTGCGTGTGTGTGTGTGTGTATGTATGTGTGTGTGTGTGTGTGTATGTGTGTGTGTGTGTGTGCAAGTGTGTGCGTGTGCGTGTATGTGTGCGTGTGTACGTGTGTGCATGTGTCCTTATGGCGCGCAAACTTCCGAAGCTCCGGCTATTTGATACCGTGCCAACTAACCTGTATAAATAACGCGTGGGATTCGTGTCCCGCGGTGTAATGCCGCGCTCGCGCGCGTATACGCATCGCGAGGCCCCGGGGCGCGGCAGAGGGGGTGATAATGGTCGTCTTCCGAAAAAGAGCCAGGATAAGGGATCTATATTCTCTCCCCGCGGAGATGGAAAAGAATGGCCGTGCAGAGAGCAGTGTGCACACCGAAACGATATCCCCCGTCGTCGTCGTCGCCGCCGCCGCCGCCGTGTATTCGACCTAAATCCGGATGCGGGCTAAGGCCTCATCCGGATGCGTGACATTGCACAGCTGCCGAGGAGAGAAAAGTCGATGCCAATATATAGTGTGTTATTGATTATACAGCGTCGTCATTATTTTTCCCTCGTCCGACCCATCCCTGTATATATTTATGTATACGCGGGCGGATATATTATAGGTACGACCCGACCATCGTGTACGTATACGTATATAGGTAGTTAGATAATAATATATACATATATATATATATAATATTATATCGGACGTGTTTACGCGGAAACGGTCAGTCGAAGACTTTTGAACGGACGACGCGAGTTTTCGTTTCCATATGATATTATTATATTACGGTATGTACGTATCGCAAGGACCCGTGGCGTCGCATATATTTATTAATAAATCGGTCGGTATGCATGCGCGTGCGTAGTAGGACTCGAAAACGAATGATTCGTTTCAATTTATTTTCCAAAACCATTTGAAAATATTCGATATTGAATACTGCACTCCGAAAATATATGTATGTAATATAATACAGCCCGTATGTCAGCTATATCCATGCAACTGCACCAGGAATCAGGATGACAACCACGACGATCTCATTGTTTAATGTAACTCGTTTCCGGTGCGCGTCTGTACGCTTGTTTTTGTTTTGAATACAATCCGTTCACCGCAAATTTAAGAAACGGACAACATTATTTCGTTTACTGTCGCAAAATATTGCCACTTCATTTTGACGCGTGTACAAACATTGAACTTCAAATTTATTAGCAAGAAACGTGTCAGGCATAAGTAGAATTATTGGAGTTTTGTATTGTGGTGTACTCATTTATGATAATAATATACCCTAATATATGTATATTATATATTGGAATACATATGATATATGTATCCCAATTAATAATTATTATGTATTTTGTTATAACTTTCAAAATGCACAGATTCATGTATAATACGTATTTTTAAAGTTGACAATACCTCTAAATATGTTATTGTTAAATTAATACTTATTATGATACGACCTGACTTGATGACTTGTTTTAGAATTAAAAAAAAACTCGTAGGTATATGATTATTTTAAAATGGTGATAGTTTTTTCTTTTTTTTCAAAAGAATACTAAACTAAACCGATGTCAGAAATGGGATTTAAATATTCTTGTGTTTACAGTTTTGTAATAACACAATCGAATAATTTAATAGTTGATGAATACCTATAGTACTTAAATTTTAACGTAGGTATCAATATTTGGTTTGAATGGAGACCAAAGTAAGGATGTTTTTTTTTAGCTTAAAAAAAGGATTTTAAGACCAATTTTAGTGAACTTAATAATTATTATAAGCTATTTTATTTATACTTGTACTATACTAATTATTGAATCAGAATACATATAAGTAAATTATCAGCAGAATTCGGTAGCTTAATCTGTCGTGTCGAACAAAAATTAGCTAGGTAGTCATTTTCTCAATCCGCTCGCTCCTCAATTAAATTAAAACGTATAAAAATCCTAGTCCTTTTTTTTCATTTTTATTTTTCTGTATTTGTTTTTCTTCGCTAATCTACTTTACCTAGGCCGGACGACTGGCTTGATTTTCACGTATAATTGGTATTCAAACATTCTAACACGTATGAAAAAATAATATAAAACAACTAAATGTATTCTCTATCACGGAGTAAATGCGCAATTACCGCTCTGGCTGATAACATATTAGATTATTTTATTACATAACCAAGTTCTGCGAAACAATGTTCGAATACCAGAAATAATTACAGAGGTTCATTCTGATATTTCCATAATCTATTTATGACAACACCTATATCATATATGTACCTTTTTTTTTTTTTGGTAAGCGTTATTTTCATTTCTGAAACGACTACTCCGCTGCGTACATTATATATGACCGAGTGTGCAATAAAACTTTTATTGTAGCTCCATCGGTAGCACAAGTTATGCTTACAAAGGCATCGTAATATTGACTTCTAACATACACCGTTATGGAGTGACGATATTAATGTCAGCACTCACGTAACTTGGAACTCTTTTTCCACTCGTTTTCCATCAACTACTATTCAAATTTATCCGTTATCCATGAATAAAGTGCTTTTTTTCAAATCTGGATTGTTCTTCTTTTCTGGATAACAATTTGCTTTTCAAATAAATCGAAAATCTACGTCAATCTACACCGTACAACAGATTACGAAAACATAATAATATACAAGTATACTATGTAAATCTACATTTGCTTGATAACACGTTTGATTGCTTATATTGTAAACGTTTCTCATTTACATGCATTAAACTATTATAATAAATCATGTTATATTATGCTTTTTGTAATTTTAAACTAAGTAAACTAAACATAATTTAACGATTGTTTTAAAAATATTCAGTGAATCTCTAATTTCTATATTATAAAATTATTATGTTTCTATAATTCCTTATACCCTAAGAAAAATTGTAAAATATTTTCAAGTTCAAATACTATAGTATGTGTATACATTATACTGAGAGAGAAAAAAAAAAGAGAGAGAGAGAAAGAAAGAAAGAAAACCAAATTCAACTAAAAACATAATTAAACATATTATCCTAATATGGTTCAACGATTTAAAACTTAAAAAGCATGCAGTTCATCCCCGGTTGATTTCACGTGTAAAAGAGCAAAGATCCACTCTGTATATATGGATGAAAAAGTCTCTGGGTTAAAAAGGGGTTGCGCTTGGAATTTAAAAAAAGGTTTGGAAAACCGTAAAAGCTCATCTTGAAACTTTTGTCACCGGTTTAACCTTATTCTCTTTTGAATAAATAACGAAATCGTGACCGACCCAGACTGTACGCATGCATATATAGGTACCACTATATTCACATCACACACGTAATACTCATATACAGACGACACTGTTCGTCATAATTCTCTTGTTGGTTTGTTTTCCCGTGGTTTTATTTTATTTCGTATTTTTTTCGTTTATTTATATCGTGCATAATCTTTCGATCCTATACGTGGATATTAAACCACGGGAAATCCTATACGCGTCAATTTAAGGCTTATGATTTAAAGGGTTATGCGACGTACATTTTAATGGATGCATGTAACATTTAACCATATCGTATTATTATACGCGTGTATCATGCATGGGTGATGTTTTCGAAGCGGTGAATATAATATAGGTAATATATTGTAGAGAAAACTTGGAATTCAAATAAAAAAAAGTTTGGCCAAAGTTGTAGAAAGACGTGATCAAAATCTGTGGACCGAGAAATATTCTTAAATATGCTTTTGAATAAATTATATTAATCATTGACATTTTGTTCACATAGTGCGCAGTAATACTTTTATCTCTGTCGATAATTTTTCGGTTTTATTTTTCGAACCCTATTTATTATGCGTATTTTTATTGCTACAAAGAAAATCGTAAATATCACCTTTTAATTTTTTTTTATAAACCGTTGACGTTTATATTTAAAGTTTTTAAAGTTGGAATACTTTTGGATTTGGTCAAACCGAAAGAATTGTTGGTTTTACAATCACGCTATTTTATTTGTTTATTTTACCATTTACACTTTTGTATAGCTTTTAACAAAAGATCTATGTATGTTTTATATGGCCTGTTAAACGAATGAATTTAAAATTGTTCAACATTTATGAACGTAAAGTGGATGATTATTTTTTATCATAGTTGTTAAAGGTCAACTTGGAAAATGCATAAGGAAAACAATGGATCCTTGAATTTACACGAGTATAGAATCTTTTGTTTTCATTGTATGAAGTCTTAACGTAATACCGCATTAAATTGCCAACACATCCGAAGATATTCATCGTATTTAAGAAATTGTTATTGCGGGGCAAGCGTATAGGTCGGAGAAAAAAGATGATATAAATACAAACTATATGAAAAAAAAAAAAAAAAAAGACTTATTTCACTTCGCAATACTAATCTAATAATTATTGAATTCGTCGTATACAAGTACGTATAATCATGACTCGGAGGCGTGAGAACGTTTTCCGTATAAAATCTTATTTCGCATATAAGCTCTAACGCAACGCAAGGAATGTAGAATGGACACGGAAAGTGTTTAGCTGTCATTTTATTTATTAAGTAGGATTAAGTATGATGCGAATGAATCTATGGGTTATATTTTAATAATATTGCGCGCGGGGGCAGATGTAGATTTATCAATAATAATTACTGATTGGACTTAACAAAATTAAACAACGATATTTTATCGATACGCGAGACGTGGTGGTCGACGAAAAATCAGGTGTTGGTCGTGTCAAAATTAAGTAATGTAAAATTAGTAAGAACACTGCAGTATATTTCACATATTTTGTGTTTTATTACGTTTTCACTTGCATATACCGTATGTAAGGTATCTGAGAGATTAATTTTAATTTAACTTAAAGTAGGTACGACACTGGGTTCGGTAAAACGATGTGCACGGCGGGCGCCGACCGAGAATACGTGACAAAATAGCCCATTGGTGCGACACAAATATTGACATCAGACCCGCTGTTTTATTCATTGGGGATTGGTTTATTGATCATGTTACGATTTTGTAATTATTTCTCTTGCGGAGTCCGTTTCAGTTTCTTTCGAATAAAAAAAAAAAATTCTATATTCACTGCACTGCAGCTATTATCACCATAAACGTATTTAAATCGATATCCATGCATATGCAATACTTCAAACCGTTGTAATCACTAATTATTCTGGCCGTTAGTACTGTGCAAAATGTAAACGTACAGATATATAGCTGATAAAAAATACATTTATTTACGTACTGTACACAAATAACATCCGATTTTTGTTAGGAAATTATACCTATATGCAAGGATCAGAACGGACAACCATAATTTGATAATTAATTTAAAAACATGAAAAAGATTTCAAAAAGGTTACCTTCTATTATACATCTTGATAATATTATACAACATCACGTGAAACCAAGTCATTATTAATCATTGATAGAATGAAGGCTGATAATGATTAATGAGTTTAAAGATATTAACAATGATTCAAAAATGTTGATTAAAATAATATCGTGTATTTTATTATTATAGCCTATAAAATTAAGATATACATAATAATATTATATAGGTTACGATTTTTATTTTCATTTTTTCCACTATAGGAAATGATAAATTAAAAATATTACGCCTGAATTTAAATAAAATATAGTTGTCATAATACCTATGTGTAGTAGGTATATTACTAAATTCGTTTGTACAACTTAATTTAAAATTTGTAATTATATACTTTTTTTTAAAAAAAAGTTTTTCACTATAGTTTGTGAAATATTATGACGTATTATTATTTTAAATAAATAATATATTTAATGAGATATTTTTTTCCGTTACTATAAATATTTAAAATTTCATACAAGATAAAATTCACTTTTAATGTTTGAGACAGAATAAAACTTTACGTTGAGAGAAATCGAGGATAAATTAGTACAAAGTAGACACTTTTGTTTTTTTTTAATTTGAGCTTAAATTTCAGAGTTTGACCCAATTTTAGATCGGATAAAATTATTTCATACAAAAAATGAAATAAATAAATAAATAATAAAAACAGAAGACCATAATACGAGTTAAAAATTTAATATTTGGCAAAAGTCACTGTAAAAAAGTTTAATCTTAAATCACACAAATCATCATCAAAAATTAGGTACTTAATTTGAGTTTCTAAATAAAAGCTGATAATACATTTTTAATGTTATAATTAATACATTTATATTTTTTCATAGTGTTCTACAGTTGTAGCTTTTATTTTTTAGCACAGTTGTATGATGAAGCTACAGTGTACATCATTACAGTTCTTGAATGGATGACCACGCTAAAAATTCAACCACGTAATCATATTCAAACACGTCTTGAGCCCAAGTATAACGATTGACCAAGAAAAATAACTTAATACAACCAATAGCTTTATATTGTACTAAGCATAAAAAAATATAGATCATTAAAACACAAGACAATAAATTATCAAGTTTTAAAATATTTATTTTATGTAGTGGGTTAAAATATACCCAACAAAATTACACTCAAGTGATTGTTAACCTTAATTAGATAACAATGTAAAGAACTTGTACTAAAGAATTATAATAAAGAAAAAGGTTTATCAACTACCTATTATGTTATATTATATTATATTATGTTATATATATATATATATATATATATATATATAAAATTTACTCCAAGTAAAAATGTATTTTTTTCCGTACATATTTTATTAGTTGAAATCATTCGATTATAAATTAAATTAAATTTTTAAATTATTTATATGCTTATATAAGTTATAAGTTTTTGATATTGATCTCTCAATTGTAATTAGTAAATTCTTAATAATTTTATTGACATAAAATACTCAGAAAAGTACATAGTACTCATTAAAATGTGAAATTTAATTTTCACAACATTGTATATCTTTACTTTTTAATTTAGTTTTTGAAGTGAAATTTGATGTGATAAAAAATGTTTATCACATTTTAAAAGAGATAGTATAATTAGTTAATTTAAAAAAAAAATTTTGTAAGGCTAAAATGGTAATATTTAAATAATTATTTTTCAAGTAGGTACATAAAAATATTTATTGATTTATGAATTTTAACAAGTTTAACTTGCTGAATCATTCGAATTTGCATGTGATAGTCTTAGCCCAGATACAGATGATAACAACTAATGATTTTTATTTCATTTTTTTTTATTAGTCTTTAGTTATGACTAATAATTATTAAAGCCCAACAATTATATTATTATACGTCACAAATATTTCATATGACAAGGTATTAAAGAAAAAAAAGGATATAATATAATATAAATATGTGTTGTAATTGATGAACTATATATTATGTTTAATACTGTTATTATTATTATTTTCTCGCCACATTATCAAACAAAAAATAAAATATTTCCTCGGTAACCAAAAAGTACAAAAATGACACATTTAACCCAAAACGGTTTAGATTTTTAAAAATTTGATTTTCGAAAAATCTTTACATATGATGCTTATACCTAGTTACAAGTACATTCTCTCAAAATACCAAATTAATTGGTTTAGGGCAGTTTTGGATGCATCATGAATTAACCGGCTTCGCATGGAACAGTCTTGGCCGGGGTCAAAATTTTTAAAATTTCCTTATTATATATCAATCACTATAGTATCAACTATGTGAGTATTAGAGGAACTACTATGACAAATTGAATGTTTTATCGGTTTTTTATATGTAGCGATAAGTGATTCAACAGTATTCAACAGTATACATAATTAGATTCAACAAACATATTCTTGTATTCTGAAATGCGATATATTTCGTATCTATTATTTATATATGTACCTATTAAATATAGTATAACCATGATAACGCGAACATGTTGATTTTGTTCCATACGCCATTGGATATGTTGATGTGTATTGAAATGGAAAAACGCAAAGGCGAACTTTGCAAAGGCAAACGTGAGATCAAATCAATAAAGCATGTAATGATTTTTTTTTTTTTTTTTAATAATTATTAATCAAAAAATTCCACAAACCGGCGCGATGTTGATATCTTCCGACTGTTATCTTCGTACCACTTGATTCGCTGCCAAAATCACACTGTATCGATTTACCGGCTTTGGCTGTGCCAGGAAATTTCTGGAAATATTTTTTGTTCCTTTACGGCCATTTCTCACACCGCACTAACATGTCCTTGTCACTTGTACTACCTGACGAGATTTCCTCCGTGTTCTCTACACCGTCATTACACAATAAGATTAACTTTGCCAAGAAATAAGAAATACATACACTTTCTGTATATATATATATATGCATTTTACCTTCCACTACTCATTCCCTGTCCGTATAATAATAATAATAATAATAATAATAATAATAAAAATAAACGGTCACATTTGTTTCGTCATGGTATTATCATGTTCAATAATAGAAAATCAATAATTTCAATATAAGCGTTTTCAATTCACTTATTATTTCATAAAATTTGTATTGTACCAGGTATTATATATGATTTAGTTATTAATCAAGGTGCACGATGCCAGAGTGATATCAATGGTAAACATATTGCGTATAACTTCCATTACCCATTATTACTATTTACTTTTAGACTCCGCCCAGGTTAACGGTCAACAATACATCTATCGATAAATGATGGATACAACTGATCCTTCTACGCCCCAAATCTCATAATTACAAACCCTGCAGTGCATCACACAATCAATTGCACCCAAACAAATTATAGAATAACTAAGAGATATATTTTTGAATTAAATATTTTTTCACAATAAAACTAATTTTTTACCTTACCATTTATAGGGACACTTATAATACTATCATTGGCATCTTAAAATCTTAAATAATGTGAAAATTACAATGTCAATAATGTCTATAATGACTAACATGATTAATTCAAATTCCAAATATTCACACTTCATTCATTAAACAGTTACACGCTATTATAAGATTTTCCATGGCTTACCCTAAGATTTTCGGTTTAATAATTCTTATAAAAAAATATAAAAATAATAAGAAGATAATTCCATATTATACTCATTCATAACATTTTTCATAACTATAATACATTGTTCTAATTGAATACATAATAACTTTTTTATTTCTTTAAACTAATCTACACAATTATTCTTATAGTTATTTCTAAATTATTTATCTTTTTATTGTAATAGACGACGTGTCATTTTTTCCTCTATTTATTAGTATATTTGGTACTTTTTTCTATTAAACGATTGGGCAAGAACCTATTATACGATGGCACATATTATTTTCTAAAAAAAAAAAAACTTTTAAGGGTTGTTGTTGATGTGCTGTTATCGTTTTACATGACATATAGTCAATCTCTAAAAATAGTGGACACAGTTTTTTGTTTCATAATTATAAGTTAAATTTCTTATTTCTGACTGTCTTTAAGTATGTTTTAATTTATAGGAATGTAATATCATATACTAAAATTGGTGTTTTCATCTGATATTGATTATTTTCAAAAAATTAAGTATGCAATATTAGATTAAACTATGAAACTATATTATATTATTTACTTACATAAACTATTAATGCTTTAAATTCTCAGTTTTCAAATATTATATTCCATGATTGTAATATTAATAGTGTAGATACTTCTCAATTTATTGTTCATTTGGACTAGATGGTGTACAAACAATTAACAAGTGTCAATTATTTTGTATAAAAATTCAAAACTACATAGGTAATTTTAATTGATTCTTCTAAATCCATTATAGGTTACAATATAATTACATATCACCCTCTCTTTTATATATATAATAAAATATAATTATTTGATTTACTTTTCAAACACTAGTTATTTTTTGTATTTATGTTTGTATAAGCTAAAAATATTTTAGTTGTAACTTTCTGAAACAAACATATGACCATATAACTCAGCGGTGTATTTGGATGTTTATTTTAATAAGTTGGAGGGATAAGTGTGGTTTCTTTTACAAATGGGAATATTAAGTAATGCTATTAACACTGATTATATTTTTCATGAAAATGTGATCAAATGATCAAATAAGAGTTCATAAAAAACTAGAAACGTTGAACATAATTCCGTGTTAATACATAATACATAAAGGACAAATTTATTTACGAGGTATTGCTACGTGAATTAATGTGCATCATTCAATAATGTTAAATCTCACAAACGAATGTCTAATAAAGTAATAAATTACGGTTATTTAGGCACGCACGCACACAATATAACTCAAACAATGTAATAATCCAACATGATATGTTGCACTATTTTAATTTTAATTCGGTTAACCCTCGAAGGAGACCACCTCTGGTCAAAAGACCTTGCTACCTCACGCTTATACTATTATAATACAATATGCTGACAAATTTTTTAAGCCAAATCTCAGTCTTAAATAATTTCAAATAGTTTGAATACTTCATAACCACCTGCTGGCTTATCACATCATTTTCACATTTCATGTACACCGTGTGATTAACTTGCTTGATTAAGTACAATTTTGTGTGAATATCGAAATGTTCAGCAGATCAAGAGTCTGTGTTGGTTTCTGTTCATTTCTACTACACGCTTATTATAATAATCACAACTGTCATGCTAGACGCTCATCTTTGCTAAACCGAGACCGACGTCGAATGAGGTTTAAGTGCTCCTTCACATTATGGCTTTCTATCTTTCTAAGACTATACTGCAGTTGCCCTGATCTGCTCTCAAACCTTTGTAACATGAATTCCCACAACAAGGAAGGTAAATCAACCCAACTACTCTACACTTCAACACTTTTGTCCTGATTTAAGAATGTAACACACGTTTAAAAGAACACTGGGACAAGGGAATGAAAATAGTTATACAACCAAAGTATAAAATCAAAAAACTCGAAATATTCTAAAAAAAAAAAAAATAATAATAATAATATTATTCACATATGAATATATTATAATTAACAAATAAGTTAAAATTTAAAACTACGAATCAATAAAAATATACGGTGAGTGTTATTAAATAATTAAATCTCAGTTTCTACAATCTAATCTTAAAATAAATATTAATATCAGGTTGAAGAACATTAAAACTTTGTCGACTTGTCGTAATTATAATTTATTTAAGAATTAAATTAAACTAAAATTATATTTGTTATTTAATAGGTACTGGAAAATGTAAATAGTTTTACTGGATAAAAGAAGGGACCAAAATGTGTTATTTTATAAGAAAACTAAAATAGTTTATGAGTATTAAAACTTTAAAAGTTTTGAAAAAAGAATTAAGAATTACGAATATTTGTTGAACGAATACCTGATACGCATAACAGAATTACCTCGTCTTACATATAACATATTAATATGATAATATAAAAGTATACTTTTAAGAGTTATAAATTATAATTATGCATTTCCTATTACGCCTATAAAGTTATTTTTCTGATAAAAACTAACGGAAATTTTTAATGAGTCAAAACTACCTAAATTTAAGACATTATTACAGGCACACTATATATTTAAGACTTTGAGAGTTTTCCAATTATAAGTTTTGCTGTAAAATACGTCCAACGCTGCGGATTTTTTTCAATTCCAGCGTCAACAATTTGTTCTTGGCAAAATGAATTGACATTTTTACAGCAAGTATAATAAACAAAATAAGCGAATTTTACATATTATGTATCATGCTACTATTTACAATAAATAGTAAAATTAATTTTATATGGAAAATAAACTATAATATGAAATATATACATATAAAGTATAGTATTATTTTATAGCGTTAAATTGATGCCATAAAATTGTGCTGGGTGTTTTCATAGCAACAATTAAATTTGTTGGGATTACAATATATAGGATAATGGTATGTATACATTTTGACGTTATATGACTTAATTATGCCGCGTACGCTACGTGGGCGAACACTGAATACGAATTATGATGGTAAACAGGCACATGACTTATTAATAATAGTGTAATGTATTTCACATTGTTTATTAGTTTGTAATATATGCTTTCTGTGTTATTATGAAGTAAAACTTCGTTTTCATTAAATATCGGCACTAAACAATACATATCAAATGGATTAAGACGGAATTGTACGTATACTCTTATTGTTATAAACTGATCAATATCAGTATTGTAATACTTACCTCTATAGAAGTATCACAGTATAGTTACGGTATAAACTATGTATAGATGTGCTGTAAACATTAAAGTTTAAGTTCAGTTTAATGTCATCTTAAAGGCTAAAGCTAAGATTAAGTTGTAATTTTTTTATGGTCAAAACGTTACTAAGCACGTTCATATCTCAATGAGCATAGTAAACATTTAAATAACTACCTATGCACATTTATCTTTTAATAACGAGATTTTTAGTGAGAGCAAATTATTTTATAAACAATTTTTTTTTTTTTTAAACTAGTTTTGGTTCACAAAATATAGAGGCAACTATTGCATTTAAATAAAACGTTAATATTAATTTTTGAAATATTATATTCATATGACTTTTTACGGAAAATTAAATTTTATATAAAATAACTATTGCTGATATCACGATGAAATCGATATATAAATCAGTAGTTTGACAAATACTATTGTACCGAAATAATAAGAGAATAGTAAAAAATGTATATAATTTTAAATTTTTGAAACTGGTATCAACGATTGTAATATTATGACGATAAAAAATGATCAATTTTCTAATAACATTTTCAAAAATATTATGCATTCCAACGGTTTTAAATTTGAAAATAGGTATGTGTGAAAAAAAAAAAAATACGAATTTTACTGAACATTATCATAAAATTATACAGTCGCGCAGATACAGCTCATTCGCGAGGGTCAATTATGATCGTGATTACTGCGAGCTCGTGTACAAGTATACACTTATCGAAATAACGTGTATTATATTTAGAGTTATGTAGATCGTATGAATAAACGCAGTGGAATTAAAAACTGTTGATTAACGCAGCAGAATAATGCGTGTTCGTCGAGGTGTATGATTTCCAAACTCGCAATATCGTATGGAAATAATGATAATAATATACTCATAGCGTAAAATGTAAATAACATCATGGAACTCCGCGATTGATCGCTCTATAGAATCGAACGGGTGAACCATTGTGTTATGATGCCGTACATACACGGTAAAATGAATGTTTATAATAATTATTCGTACCCGTACATAAGGTCTTCCGAGAACCATATCTTACGTATACTTGTTACGGGGTACATTGCGGTACGTTACAATACAATGTACTACGCTTGCGCACTATTATTATCGGAATCCATCGAAACATACGGCTGGACCACGATTTAAGACATAATGATTGCCCATTACGACTTTATTACGATCTTGTGTTTCATCCCTAGAATTTTAGAGGGAGTACAAAACTATTATTTTACACCCCATAAATTTTCTATATTTACAATGAATAACTTGAATGAAAGGTATCGGGTTATAGATTCAGAAATGGTTATTGACGACTTCAATGCAGCAGCAACTGTACATGGTAGAAGGTTAAGTTTAATTTAATGTGTTAATTAGTACGTATATTAACATTCAATGTAATAAATCACAGTGTTGAGTATTGACTAATTATTTAAATAATAAAATTTACTTTGTTTGTATTAATTTATTAAATTATTAAATTTATTGAATGACAATACTAAATTGTGTATAAAATTTTGATCGAGGACCGAGTTGGTAAAAAAAAATAGCAAACGAATCGAGGGAGTTTGAAATTTTGTAGACATTTTGCTATTAACAATTTTATACCCTCTGGATTTTAGCAAAATTACGCCAATGCGACCACAATGCATGTAACATAACTCGTTGGGTAACCATCATAATATCTTAAATCGTGGGCTGGACGCAGTAATCATCGCGTTCCCGACGATTAGACGAACACGACCACGGTTATTCGATGCGTGCGCGCGCGCGCGCGATCGACGGATTCAAAAAATAAATAATAATATCAGTTGTTCCCCGGTGTTGATTGGGGAGAGTGGAAGGGGGCTGTGCGTTCCGAGGGGTTTTGCAATTGTAATTTAAAATCGGTTTTGGGAAACTTTTCCAATATAACTTTTCGTCTTTGCTTATTCCGTGTATGGCCCGCAACTTCTCGATCCGTGGCCGCTAATACGCAAGCAACCGCCCTACGTAACAACCATATACGTGTGTTCACGTGTCACACGTCCCCCGGGCTTGCGCCAAAAACTCGGCGAATTGAAACGGTTTATTTTTTTCCTAACCCACTACCTCCCCCCCCTACACGCGCACACACATGTACACACACACACACACACACACACACACACACACATACACACGTGCGATTACTATCTCGTTTACCTTACTCCGACCGACCCCGCAGGTGATATGGCCAGTCACGCACCTTTGGAGCGGTTCCAAAAAAGATTCTCGCCGAAAAGTAAAAACCCTTTTATTTTCATTTTACAACACGTGCTCACATAATAATAATAATAATAATAATAATAATAATAATAATAATATTATATTGTGTCCTACACAGGTTCGTATTATTTTATTTTTTTCAAAGATAACATATTAATAGGATTTGTATTGCGTTCGTATCCGACCCAGCAAAGTGTTCTCCGTATCGTTTTGATCCGCGGAAAGTCATACCTCTCATCCAAAGACGTTTCGCCACGACGTATATTATACCAATATAGTGTCATATAATATTACATTATTATATACGTGAGAATTATCGTCATAAGTGTACACTTAAATTTTACAGTTATTCCGTTCAAAGTGCCAAAATCTTTCACAAGATGAGCTCTTGTGTCGCCTCGAGTAGAAACCATCAGACGGTATACGTGATCAAATTCACTTGCCAAAGAGTAGAACGATAACGTATATATAGTTGAACACAAACCGCACACGGGATGAAAATGTACCTTTTAATATGATTGGAAAATATTAGGGCAAAAATAATCCTTCGTTATTCAATAGGTATCAAAGATTTTGAGTGTATTTTTTTAAAAAATTAGTACAATTTGTGAATAAAACTTATTATTAATTGTCACGAACTCGCTCTCGAATAGCAAACGATCAATGTCAAAAGCATTTCAAAGTTATTGTATTCATATTTTTACCGATTTTCAACGATATACCTACGTAAAAAGTACAATATCAGTTTTCGATCTGTTGGCGAAATTCTCATTTATAATTTTTTACAAATCAAATTTAGATTTACACTACATTACTACTCTGCCCTAGGTTTATTATATTTTTATTTTATTTTTTTTATAACACTTCAAATTTAATGTTTGTATGCATTTAATGTAAATTATAGTTCCAACGGTTGTGAATGCTTTAAGGATCGTATGTATCTCTATTTCGGTAAGCTGAACGAAGTTAAAATCCAAACGATCAATACAAAAAATCAATACAATAATAATAATTGTATTCATCGTTCGGTCGACACTAATTAACATAGGTCTCATTGAAGTTCCATATCTAATTAATAACAATGTCGTACGGTGAATTCGAAAGCATCTCTATATGGTATAGCTTTAAAAGTGAATCAACTCGCGGATTCCTTTGTAGCATTAATTAATAAAATTAATTATGCACGTTGCGCTTGCCCTTTGTGGTACCACCAAATACAGTGACGAGCGGTATAAAACAATCACATGATATGGGAATAATATATGACCTCGTACCATCCCAACGAGCGCAGTTAATTTCGGAATACTATCACTTGATACAGGTGTATTCTTATTTTTGTGCTAAGGTCCATACAGTTCCACACTGGAGCTATACGGCGTGCGATATGTATGTATACGGTCTTATTGTGCAAAATTAATTTTATTACCGTCTTCCTATCAACATGTTTAATCCATTTACTTTACAGTAAAAATTAGTATATACGTAAATAAAATGCTGCGATTAAGTGACCTTAAAAGTGTTTTACAATTACACGCATTTTTGTGAGTTAAGATATCTCGTTGGTACAATTAAATCACAACACGGAATACATGAATATTAAAGTGAAAGGGAAATTCGGAGAACTTATTATGATAAACGCAACAGTCAATAAGTTGCAATCACGTTGATTCGGAAACAAAACAGAAAAAAGAAACAAAACAAAACTGTACAATTTTAACAGTAAACAAATGAATAGTAATTTATCATTACTAATGAATACGTTTTGCCGCCGTTATTACATTATTGCAGTCATCCGCAGTCGTTTGGGTCATCGAACGGCTAGGCGATGACCGAATGTCGTCACGATGTTTCATTCGTAATATTGATTTACGTATTATTACGTACCTATATTAATACGATTTGTATCGCAGTTCACCGATTGTTTTTTATCATCCAGGTCTAAAAAATGTTCGATTCGTCCTAGATACAACCATGACTCTTTTACGGACACGCTCGCCAGTCGAAATTCCACCTTCGATTGAGGATTGTTTACTGTAGGCTTCAAAAATATATTAATCTTCATATCCGAAAGGGACGGACCATCTGAGGGAAAAAGCCAAGACATCAATATTAATAAAAGTAAACACTTACGGTAACCAAACAATCAATCTTTAAATATCTTAGGTAGGTACATAATATGTAAATAACAAAATTGAAACTATATAATTTACCAACAATTGAATAATTAATATATTTATAAATGTTATAAAACTAGATAATTTTCAACATTTTTGATTTGATAATTAGAAGATATAAAAATGTTTTTTTAAGTTTTGCTGGGTGTATCTGTCTCCCGGTAATTTCCGAATTCCCAAACCTACATACATTTTTTATAGATTTTAGATATTATTAATCAATAAAAAAAGGGTTTTACGTTATAGAAATACTTAGGATTTTGTTTTTAGATTTATTCCCCGTCTTATGTATGTACAGTAGTATCTCCCTATTATTTATTATTCTCAACGACCTCAACCGTGTATGTTACCAATCCGTTTTAGCTAATATTAGTTTATCACATGGCTATAGCACGTACATATTATATTATAAAAATAACAATTTCTATTCCGTCAATATTTATTTAACAAATTAATTAAAATATTCTATTATTTACTTTCACTCCCATTGATGCTGAGGTAGTAAAAAAAAAAAAAAAAACGCAAATACTATTTAATTCATTTTGTGTCTTCTTTTATGGATTTTTTCACTTCTGTTATCCAATTATCGGACCAACTTGACACAGACTTTATTCGAACTTTTATTTGGAGTATGGAAATATACTACATACATGACATATTTACTACTAACCTAATATGTTATGATTTATGAATCGATTTAAACATAAAATGATTATTATCTCTCCCTTTTACGAAGATAAAGCCGTTTTGTGATCTTAATTTTAAAAACCATTGTTATATTTTCTCTATATTAAATTTACAAATATTTGAAACTATTTCAGTTTTTGCTAACTTGTAGTATTTTTAAATCTAATTGGGTACCATAATTTAATTTTACGTACCCTGCCTATCACTGTATCTATCATCGTCGTTTCTTTCATCAGTTATTTTATTCTACTTGAAAACCTTAGTATTTCACTTTTGACACTTTTATCTTTACTTTTTATTTTTTATTTTGTTTTTAACCATAGTTGTTGTAATGCAATCATCTCTGTTTGCGGAAATATTTTCAGACGAACTAAAAATGAAAACTACATGAAATAATGATACATATTTTATATTTATATTTATATTAATCAGTATTTTTTTGATTTTCGAAAATATTATTTTTTCTTGCAGTAATTAAAGTTGTCTCCACAAAAGATTCATTTGTATTTCGTTGCATAAAAAAGTGTTATAGTTCTTTGTTTAACTTGCATCTCATCGAAGAACGTAGAAATTATACACAACATCTACATATTAGCTATTAGAATTATATGAGTAAACATTAATAACAACACAAATTGCTTAATGTTAACAAATACAACATTGTGGAATCATGTTTACTGTGATTTAATAGTAAATGCTTAAGTTATGTTCATTATTTTTTCTTTTTTTTAATAAAAGCAGCACGATAATGCGTATACGTTGTGGTTATTATATTTTTTATTGTTTAAGAAAAATACGACGACTATTGTTTTTATTCCTGCGTATTTTACACTAAATACAACACGCTTATGAAATGAACATATTAATTTCAACTATAATTTCTAAAGCTTTAATGAAAACATTTTTCATAGGTAGGCACTAACTAAATGGTTAAATTTCTTTTATCGAAATAAAATTTCTACAAGAAATTATTGTTAAATATTTGACTTAAAATCAATATTTCCTATTCATAGTACGCGAGTATAATATACGTATAGTATTTATTCATAAATATTCCATCTTTCTAGTTTTTTTTTTTAAACAAAAAAAAAAAAAAAAAAGAAACACCTAATTATTATATTTTATTGTTTAATTTAATTGTATTATATTCTTATGTAAATAGCTTATGTTATGTTTTGTTATGCATAGATTATGAGTATAGCTTAGATACTATGCGTGATTCAATTTCAAACTATTCGTGCATAATTAACGATGCGACTGGTTTTTGGCAATATACATAAAACGTGAAGATATTATGAACAATTATTTTAAATATAATTAATTTTACAAATTCTCTAGGTACCTATATTTTATGAAATTTCAAATTAATTTGGTAATGTAAAATGTTTAATTTAATAACTGTTATAATACGTAATATCTATTAATTTCTAAAATATTACTATTATATTTATTACAACAGCTGACAAGTGATATTTTGAATTACATAACATATTTTTTATAACCCCAATATATTTATTTAACCCAAAATCCTAGGAATATTAAAAACATTTTCCAGTTTCGTTGGTTATTTCTTTGCAATGATGGTTCGCAAAATCTTTAAGTCAACTTCAACTTTAATATTTTAAATATATTCTTGGATAAAATTTCATGTGGAGAAATCGTTGTATCACACTGATAAGACGATAATCCTAGTTTTGCAAAAGCTATTGAATATAAGTCGTGGGATCCCATAATATCTAATTTGTTTCATCCTGAATTTACATCGTTAACAAATTATTCTCAATGAATAGATTTTCTTGTTCGGCAATACCTATTAAATTCGCTGTCTTATGATTTTTCCACATACAATTTTCCGTCCGAACCAAAAGTCCTTTAAATTAAACATGATTTTATTTGAATATTTCCGTTCGTCCTGGATTGAAAAAAAAATGGATTTAAATAACTCGTATTCTGTTCGGCAGTGGTTACTCTGTTGTTCTCTTAAATAATATATTTATATATTTATAAGTACCTTTATCATATTAAAGAATTACTATTTTTTATTTATCTATCTATTTTGCTGAAGCTATATGCTATAATAATAAATTAAAGAAACCATCAACGCATAACTATACAATTTGAATAGAATACAATCAATAGAGTAATACTTGATAGTTTTAGTTTTTAAAACTAAATCCATAATAATATAGTTATTGTTTTTAATTTTTTGTATTACTATATGTTCGTTGTCGAGTTCAATGTGTAGTATTTACTCTAGCCTAGTAAAACAGATCTATAGTTATTTTGATGAACCTTTTATTTATAATCGTAGAGGAAAGTGTTTTAATTTTAATTTTTAAAAAAATTTGTACAGATGTTTTTACATTATATTCGAAACACCTCCAGCCAATGATCGTTGAAATGCTTTTAGAAATAAAGAAAGGGTGTTACAACAAAGTACTATTCATACTATAATGTGAACACAATAAAATTTTGTGTTCTCGTAGCCACGAAGTTTCGATGAATATACTAGCCAATATTTATATACATATAATTTGGTCGAGAAATAAATACAACATGGTGTAATGAACCAATACGAGACAAAAGCTCGATTTAATAACAACCAAAATAACAATAGGGAATAATAATATAGGACGTACTTTTTTGGTTTCGTTTTGGTTTTCTGCGACCAATGTCACTCCACATTTTTTTTATAATATAAGCAGTATTATTTAATAATGGAATAAATAAATAAATGAATATGCTTTTCGTTTCATTGAAAATGTTATGTAAAATATATTTTTTTTCTACGCTATTTAGTAATTAAAATTTAGTATGACCTCTTCGATTTTTTCCATCCTAAATCGGGCAAATCCAAACAAATCGTCTTACAATATTATTATATTTAACCAGTTGAATAGTTACCTAATCTTAGAAAATAAACAAATAATGATATTAACTTTTCACCATACAAGACGATACGTATATTTGTTTGTCAAGATAAGTAAACTATTTTAAGAACTAAATGCCTATATAGTATTCATCAAAAATGAAAAAAATGACAATTTTAAAATTGTTGTAATTTACGAGAAGTGTAAAAGTTTAACTTAAAATTGGTGTAATTATAAATTATAATATATATGATGGTTTTAACCATGATACATTTTAATAATATTATTACGTTATAAACTCGATTTCCTCATTAACAATTTTATTATTATTTATAATATAATAATTATTATAATAATATTGTAGAGGTGCGAAATTCTTATTATAAAATTAGCTGATGATAACGACCAACGCTATTAAAATTATTTTGAAAATAATGCATTTACTTTATTTAAATATTGTGTACATTATGTTTCCGATTTTACTTTGTTGTTAGCGCTTACTGACAATATCGATTACATGACCAAATCACGGATGTGTTTGTTATTTATAATTATAGTATACACATTAAAATTGTTAAGATAGTGAAAATAGTAAATATTATATATAATATAGTAAAAATTAAAATAGTATTTTTAAATACTATTGAAAATCGGTAACGGTAATACTATAATGCAAATCTTTGACTTTTAATTTTATTTATTTATTTTTTTTGACCTGTCATATTCCATTTTATTGTTCAACGATGATTTGTTTTGAGTGGTTTTTAATGACATGCGTATTTCAAATATCAACTGATTCATGGTTCATTATTAGTACAAATTGTCCCAGCGTCGATTCCCAACAACCTAGTCACTAGTAAATATTTGTAAAACAGCCAACAATAACCTCGGTGCACTCGCTATATTATCATCTGAACATTTCAAAGGCGTGGTACACCCCCTTTGATCACATGATGACAATTTGGATTGATTTATGTTTCCCTCTAATTATCGCCCTTGGCTCTTAACAACCTAACATAAAACGAACGTTTAGTAGACCGGCTGCAGCTTTGTATATTTAATCAGCACGCGTTTAGCTTATACATACATAGATAAACATAAACATCTTATATTAATTCGTTGCATACTGCATAATATGTGTATTATACGCATGCTCTCGCACTGACGCGGTTGACAATGTGACATTATAGACATTTTAGGTACTATTAACTTGTTTATCATGAATTCTTATTACTTGTATCTCAGATTTATTAGAATTTTTTTATTAAAATAAAAAAAAAAGAACTACAGTATAAACTATTCAGCTCAATAGTTGCAAATTTGTAATAGTACAACATTAAATATTACAATATGATATTGACTAAAATATTAATATAAATTATAATAATAATATGAATTGAAGATCTATAAGGTACAATAAATACAATTACGTATCTGGTGATTACAAATATTAGAACTTAGTTTAATTATGAGATAAGAAAGGTGATCGGAGTATCGGACTATGGAACAAGCTGTTTACTAAGAACAGCTGTAAGGAGCGTAATGAGGGGAGTGATTAAAGAGTCTCAGATTTACTATCGTATACTATTAATATCATTTAGTTTTTTTTTGTTCTTCTGAATAAGCTTATAGAATTTCATTTTTTTTTTTTTTTTTTTTATTTATATAGAAATATATTTTTAAGTTTATAATTTTATCAAAGAGAACTTTAAATTTGCATAAAATTTGATTTAATCATGTTATGTTAAGATCATTTTTATTTGATGTACTTTGAATATTTGTCCAATCTAAATCTGATATTGTAGAACTAAGTTACCGAATTCCTTTCTACGATTTTCCAATACAGAATCATCTTGGACTTGTTTATTAGCAATAGCGATTCACTATAGTGAAGTACATACGAATTTGTAATATTTTAATATTGACAGAATACGATATTAATCGCATATATGAAATTTGATCATAAGTTTATTAATACGTCTATGTAGATTATTAAGAGTGTTGGACACTTTTCTTTCCTTTGATGTAAACAACTACATCTATTTTTATTATAAATGTAACAAATACAATTATTAAAACAATATATATATATATACCACGAAGATAATGAGTGATTTTATGAATTAATGTACAATAACAACAATAACTTTGTATACTACAAAGACAAGAAGAATAAAAAACGGATTTCTATTGAGAAAAAACCGGTACTATGCATAAAGTATAATTATGTGTGTTATTAAAACTATAAAGCACTTAAGTTTTCCGTTGTTTGTTTCCGTTACAACATCTACCATTATTTTCTTGAATCTTAAATCTTTTTCTTTTGTGATTTCATTTTACATGACGTACCTGTGTATCCTCATTGTATGCGCATCGATTAGCAAAATAATTAAAATTAATTAATATCCACATTTTCCCCTTGTCAATTGTAACCTGGAAACAAAAAGAAACTATACAAAAACAGCTACACAGGTGATTCCGCATCAATAGACCAATGAGTATTTCGTAAGTTGTCTGCAAACGAAAACAATTTTTAAAACAGTCACATTATATTTTCCTTTGTGCCTTGCCGGGTAATTTGAAAGAATGCACGATTTAGAATATGAAAACCGTTTAAAATTGCTTGTTAAATAGTAGTTTTAATAAATTATTTGTTAATAAATTAATATTAATAATCAATAAACGTCTTTAAATTAAAAAATAAAATAATTGTAGAATTTGAAACATCAATCAAAAATTATTAATTGTTATAAAAATAATAGTAATGTGATCGACATTTTATTTCATTATACAATAAATTACCAAATAAAGAGACAATGACACAATGTTCTTATGTACGTGGAAACATATAGTAAATTTTCTCAATATAATATTAAAAGGACATCCGAGTTGAACATTTGGAGATTTATTGTAAAAATTATGTAAAAACTAAAATTAATGAAAATACCTACGGTGATTAGAGTTGATCTTTGTGTACTAGAACCCAACTTTCTGGTTAAGAATAAATAAAATAAATGAATAAATGGTAAAACTGTTACTAGTTCTTATTTCTTTTTTCCCATCATATTATTCATTGAAAATAAAACGTAACCATCACACCATAGGATATCTACAATGTCAACAATAACCGAAAAATGTAGTTTTGAAACAATACCTATGTATTATAATAAGTTCAGCGCATTGAAAAATACGTTTGAAATTAGGCCATTGGTGAACATAATATGAATGTTTGATCTTATAGTAGACACGACACACTACTTATAGTTAAAATAATAACAAAAACATCATATAAGTGTAACTATCAAACAGACATCAAAACACAATATACACGTGCTAATACACCTCACATTCGTTGATTTTAGTGTAAAAATATTTTAAATATCTATGTTTTAAGGTTCAATCTACTTAGTACATTAAAAAAAAACAGATCTATATAGATTATCTTGTATAGTATATTCTTTATAGTATTTGTTTTGCTTGTTTCGCTTTTCTGGAAAAAAAAAAAAAATAATGAAACCGAAAAAAAAAATGGGAATTAAGCTCAAGAAAAGTTAAAAAAATCCATTTCTCGTGCCAAAAGACTAGGTGTTTCAAAACTGCAAACTACTCGCATTGTATATGAAGACGTGTTACGTAGTTTTTTTTTATTTTTATTTTATTTTTTTGGCTCGAAGTATAAAAACGCAAGAGAAAAATACAGGTAAAGGAAAAAAACACGTACAATGAAACTTTTCTATAATAATTGATACTTTTGTATTCAGTGCCAAATGCGTCGTATAATGATAACGGTACCTAGATAACAAAGATTCGCTATATGTTTGTTTTCCTGAAACAAACAACACATGTGTGCGGAGATTGTTTTTGAGTTACTCATTCGATTTACGATTTACGAATATTAGTAATAATATAAACAATAATAATAAAATACTGAGAATAATAAATATTACTTATGGCTTTTCTTGTACAGAACTTTGTTTAAATACATAAATTACCTAAGGTAAATAATTTAATGGTTTTAAACCATGTTGATAAGTTTTAATGAAAGGTAATTTCATTATAATTTTTTTTTTTTACAGTTTAACCAAAACACCAGAGAAACCGAAGACAAAAGATTGTTTTTTAAACATCTGCCCTCTAGCCCCTCCATGACTTATTAAACATTGAAATAGGTACATCATCTTTATAGTAACGGCAAACGGAATATCTACTCATTCCTCATAGTGCGGAATACAGAGTACTTAATTATTTTAGGTCCCACGTTCTAGGATCCTCCCCACCGTCATTCCCGTTCCATATCAGCCCCTCTTCCCCCATAATGGTCTGTTACATTTGATTGAAAGTCCGACGCTGAAGCTTCGCTGTGTCCAACTGCGTTCATGTCCTTCGGCCGCTGTGTCTCCTCGGTGCCAGTAAGATATCTTGTTATGTTCGTCGACCATACCGTCCTACCAATCACTGTATTATTATCTTCTGCCCTTTTTCTCGCGGGCCAGCTGGTTTGGAACAGAAAAACCACGCGTGAGCCGTACTGCTGTAGACACACAGAATTATAAATCCTCTTCCTCTTCGACAGTTTCCTCTCTGAGTAAGCACCCACCCCCAGGACATATGAGAGCTTCAGACACGTGGAATTTTCTGCTAGGACGTCATCGTCCATTCTTTGACGTTCGGCATTAACGTTCGTTATCTCAACCTAGATGTTTCTTTGGACCCACAGTGCCTGCAGCTTCTTGTCAATATATTGTGGTTTTGCGTTCTCGTTTCCCTCGTATTGCACTCTGGTTGCTTTACACGTGTCACACTATCGTTGTTAGTGTCTAACACACTTGTCTATCGTTGATACTTGGTTGTTCCACGTGGGCCAGTAGATGAGTCGGGAGACATTCTAGCCAGGATCGAGTCACATAGACATAATATAGACGGATTACGCATTCCCTATACCTGTATGTATTATAGACTGGGCCATCCACCTTTAAAATTAATATTTTTGTATACTACATACGTTATAATACTATAGTCCATAATAATATATTCATATGTATAATTTTTTATTAAAGCTTTTAAAACGATTAAAGTGTATTTTTCTTTTCACTTCTAATGTGATATAAAATCATTGACACTTAATTTATTTTGAATGTCGTGAGCGTGAGCTCTTTTAAAACTATAAAATTAATATTGTCACATATCAAAATTCATACAAGTACACTGAGCTTTACGGTTTAGGCTTTATCACAGTGCATTATAATTTTAATATAATATGAATATATAATACAAATTAAAACTTAACGACGCCCCATACACCAAACGCTAAGTCGAACGTCCATTGTTCCTCTGTTCACGTGAACTATAAAATATTACCGTTTGACAGTTCGTAAAATTTGTTATGAAAATAGTTATTTTATTTCAAAAATAAGGCTGAATATTTTAATACTAAAGCTGTGATTTCGATGCAACATTATTATCTTTTTTATGTTCAAAAACATAGGTCTTTAAATAGAAAATGTGTCCTAAGTTAAATTGATCATTTTAATGAACTTTAATTTTGAATTATTTTACAAATTTAACTTTAATCGAACTTTTTGGGGATTTTATAACTTTTGGCTTTTTTTTAAGAATTTTTATGGTTTTAAAATCCTAGTCTATTTTATAACACTTTATTTATCAATAAATAAATATATTTTTCCTTTTTGTTCATAGTACACAGCAAAGCATATCGTAAACAAAACCGAATGAAAATTATCATAAATATTATTTTTTTCTGCGGCAGTGAGCACTATCGGTTTTCGTAGAATTTAACTGTATATTGCGGATGGAAATTAAAATTAGAAAATTTATGGATAATAAAAGTATCATGGGTGTATGGTAAAAATATATTTAAATGTATTCATTATTCTGAAGTTCTACAAAATCAAAAATTATGTATATTATACTTGAACAAAGTTTCTTACAAGTCAGTTTATTATAAGATAAAATGAAAGAACAACAATAAAAATCAAAAACTATCCTCGTTGTGAATTTATCCATGTTGATAAGCACCAAAAAATCTATGTTCCCATAATTTCATCTAATATATTATTGTGCAAACATTTTTAGATGCAAATTTTATTTTTTGTGCTAGGCTGAGAGTCTAATTATTCATGATTCAAAATTAAAGTTTTTATCAGATTTCAAAATAAAAAAGAACGGATGGGACTCGCTTTGCTGTACAGTTGAGGGTGGAGTGTACCTCGTTTATAGGATAGGTCATTATTACAATGGATTTGTTAAATTTGAATGCAATGATAGATATAATTGTATACGAATAACGATTCTGAACAGAGTTAATATATTTGTCTAAAATGTGTATATAATAATATAGTATTTTATATTTAAATTGAATTGTAATGCAATTTCGTAAAAATTTAAATTTAAAATAGTCATAAAATTTTTCCTCTTAAGTCTGGTAGAATTTATTTTATATATTTTTGAAGATTAACTTATGGACAACCTAGTGTTAAAATTTTGAACCTTAGTTATAAACAGAAAATTTTTTATAAATTTTCAACTACAAAATAACTTGCAAATTATCGTGATTTTAACATGTTTTATACAAATTTGAATATTATGGGCTTATAAAAATAATTTAAGTGAAACCATCTCCGATATTTTTTAGTTACAGTTAGTATTACTTATATTTAATCCTTTAATTCATTTTCAAGAGCTTTTGGACAGTCAAAAAATTTTATAGATATTTAAAAAAAAAAACTTACAAAAATCGAATAATTAAATTGTCTATAAATAAGTCAAAATACTTCGAAAACGTTACTATGTATAGAGAATGCCAATATAAAGATTTGGTGAAAATTTCAAGTTGTTACGGTTTTTCGTTTTTGAGTTAGAGCAAATTTCAAAAACCGATATGATTTGTGAGTCTAGAATTTTATATATTATATTATATTTTACATGTAATTTTATGTCAATATTCGCTGTTCAAACGCTTATAAAAAAAAATTGTGCCTATGGATTTTGATGATTTTTAAATGACAATAAAAACTACTCATGTGAAATATTCTATTAATTTTTCAAGTATTTTGTGTAAGTCAATTTCTTTTTATCATTGATTATAAAAAAAAAAAAAAATGTAAAAAATTCGAATTTTTTAAATGCCTATAAGTAGCTAAAAAATCAATATAATATTTTGAACAAAATATGACATAAAGGAAATGCCTATCTCAACAATTGTTAAAGATTTCAAGTTTCTGCGACTTGTACTTTTTGAATTATAACAAATATTTAAAATCGTTTGACCATAAATCACTATTTTATCCGATTTCATAAAAATTTAAATTTCAAACGGTCATAAAATTTTTTCCTTTTGGTCCGGTAGAAATTTTTTATATATTTTTGAAGATTAGCTTATGAACAAATTAGTGTTAAAAATTTGAACCTTAAGTATAAACAAAAAAAATTTTATGAATTTTTATCTACATAATAACTTGCAAATTATCGTGGTTTTGACACATTTTATACAAATTTGAGCTTTATGGGCTTATAAAAGAAATTTGAATGAAACAATCTCCGATATTTTCTAGTGAAGGTAAGTTAAAATTGTTATAAACCTTGTATTAAATTTTTGAGAGCTTTTGGCCAGCCAAATAAATTTTATAGGTGTTAAAAAAAAAATTTACAAAAATCGAAAATTTAAATTGTCTATAAATAAGTCAAAATATGTCAAAATACTTTGAAAACTTAACCATGTATAGAAAACACCAATATAAAGATTTGGTGAAAATTTCAAGTTGTTGCGGTTTTTTGTTTTTGAGTTAGAGCATTTTAAAAAAATGTAGTTTGTAAAAACTTGATTTTGCGTAAAATTTCCAGTTTTTTCGTAATTTTTTTATTGTTTTTTTTCGATTTTTTCAAAAAGTATTAAAAAAGTTGGATTTTTAACATGCCCAAGTACCATCTATATTCACTTTCCTTTCCGAAAAGTTGCTGTTGAAGCAAATCGAAGCATTTTTACTGCAAAAAAAGTTGTCGTCAGACACAAAAAAAAAACACACATCATTGTAAAATCAATAGATTCCATCACTCCGTTCAGAATCTAAAATAATTTGATTTTATTATATTATGTTATATTTTGATTGAAATATATTTTTTTTCGCAAAATATAAAGTGGGCATTATTATTATTATAAATAGCTTATAATAGTAATGTTATAAATTATCAATAAGTTTTTAGGTATTTATGTTAAAAGGTTTGAGATTTATAGCATTATTCTACCAGAGTTCGTAGTTCCGGTTGATATTTTATTCATGTTTAACTACTATTAAAGAACATATTAATGATAGCGTTTTATTTAAATGCAAATTACCTACAAATCATAATTTCACTTGTTATTAAAAATATGAAAATTAATAACGTTCATACACTACAGTTTTTGTAGATATCAATAAATATCTATAATAAATATATATATAACATATGCCTATTTTTTTTATGTTCCGCATTGTATAAAGACATTTTTCCCAATATTAATTGTGTATAAGTAAAGGGTGGTAAAAAAATTATTTTTTAATTAAAAAAAACAAAAATAGTTTTCATGATCCTCAATGTGGAGAGGTTTTAATAGATTTTATATAAGATGGCATGCATATCATATCTAAAACGTTTTGAACATTTTTGAACCGTGAAACACACTATGAAAACAAATATTATATTTTTTGTCTTTATATCAAAAAACAAACAAAAATATTTACTCAATTCATAATAATTTACAAAAATATTAAACCTGTTTTGTGTTTAATTATTTTCGATGAGATAAATTAACAATATTCATCATCAAATCATAGAAAAATAAAATTCACGTAGTAGTTTTTACCAGAAATCATGTAAACTCTTCAAGTTGTATAAATACTGAGTAATATACATAATGAGGTTCTTGACTACTTGGGGATTTCTAGAAAGTGTTGCATTTTTTTTTTCTTAGAAAAGTTATTTAAGAAATAAGTAAAACTTCAAAGCATAAATATAAATAAGAGTTTCGTCTTTGGCAAAAGTTAGGAAAATGAGAATAAAGGTAGTCCACCTTATGGTTTTTTTTTTTTTTTTTAACATAGATATACCAACGTCATAATAATATCACTACAAAGAGAAAATCATTTAATTCAAATCATACAGAATTTATTATTATTATTATTTCTATAAACTATAATTTAAGTAAAAACTAAAATTACAAAATGTATTACTATAGTAAACAGGGTGTTTTAGTGTGATTTGACAAACGCATTGATTTTTGTTGTGTCATTATATCAATTTTTTTTTTTTTTAATTAATATTATACAGGGCTGTGCTATAACAAAATGGTATCACAATTTTTTTTTTTTTACTTTTGAAATAACTTAAAAAAATTTTACCATGAAAAAAAAATTCAAAACAATCATTTTTTAAACCGGATTTTTAGAAAAGTTATCTTATAAATGTTTAGTCATTAATATATTATGATTTTTTAAGATTATTGAAAATTCGAACTCAATAATTGAAATTATTATACAATTATTGAACGTTCTATCAAGATTAGATAGTGTTCTATCACTACTATCTAAATTATAAAAGTGTAATAAAATTAATATTATGCCATAAAATAATTTGACACAAATATTATTGTTAACTTTTTCACAAACTTAAAATAATCAACGGATAAACCTTTATTAAAGTTCTAAACATAAACATTTTTATAAAAATCCATGTTACAAAATCGGTGTTTTTAATTTATTTTTAACAGTAAACAACATTCGAAATTCGAGAACTTGGGTACCGAAAATAAGAAAAATAGTTTGATGTAATACAGAATAATAAATAATTTATCAAAAAAAAAAGTAAAAAATAATGAGTCATAATAATAAAGTTATTGCATTTGTCGAATAATCCTAAAATATTCTGCAGCATATTAAAATCGAGTCTAACGTTATTTCTATTTTCGTAGTTGAATAATCTAAGGGTTTAAAAAAAATTTCTTTTTTCTAAACTATTGTGTTTGTCATCAACCGAGAAACGAGCGGACCGGTGGTTTTTTTTTGCCCCTTAAATAATGTAGCAGAGACAAGATGCGTTTTGTATTATTTGTTGATTTACCTTTATTTTTCTAGTCAGTATATATGTATACTCCTCCCGAGAAACAACCGGCCCACGAATCGGCCATCGAACAAAAATATAATGCCCAGAGGTTTTTCTTTTGCCGTTTCTATTGTAAACAAAAGCGGAGAAAATTATGCGCCGAGCAAATATAATCAGCAGGGTGTTCTTATTGGAACATCAATTGAATAAAATTAAGCCGAATTGAATTTGTCTCGAGCTATTTATATGTACGTGTTCGTGACACCACCACTGTAACGAAAATATTTACGAACCTAAATTCGGACCAGCAGACATCATTTGGTTTTTGTATGGAGAGAAAAATATAAAAAGAAAAAACAAGCAATTGTTAAATGAGTAAAATGATCGCGCCTATTCTCCGATGGTAAACAAAACTTTTATCGTGTCTCGACTGGCATTATTACTATAGGCGATCGAAACTTTTTTACTTACTAACGTTTAATTCGTTTGAAGATTGCGTGCACACATCAAACATTTATAGAAAAATTTGTGAATTGAGAAAAAATACCTGTTCCATAAGATATAGATGAAAAATAAAAATGATGTACTGCGAAAATTTATGAGAAAATGAAATTAATTTCAATGGAGAACAGTTGTTAAATTTACTTAAAATAAATTAAATATTTTTTAGATTAATCGAGACTGGTTTTGTAATGCGTTTTTGAAAATCGTAATTATAATTGTACAAAAAAGGTTCAATAATCCATCATTGTTTTTGATTAGTTATATAAAATAATTGACAATTAAAATAATTTTATGTTTTAACCGATAAGGTAGGTACAAAGAATGAAGAAAACCCAAAGTAAAATTATTATTGTTTAACACTTTTAAAGTGTATTATATTAGTAACTAATGACTGTAATTTAGTACATTTTAATTTATAAAGTAAGAAGTATTCATAAGTATTGCTCAACAAAATAAATAATGATAATATTTTGATTTAGTTAAACATTTTAAATGTTAATGACCACAAAATAAGAACACTCACTTAAAAAAATAAAATGTGAAGACTCGACAGTTACATTTAACCAGGAGCATTTGCCATTTAGTACATTTAACATTACGACAATACTATATAAAATTGTATTTCTATATTAAAGCAAAATATGCTATTGTAAAAATAAAAATTAACAATTATACCTATTTAAAATTAATTTATAATTGTGCAAACACATACTTTTGCATAAAACATTAATTGGTTTTATACTAAAGTTATTAAGATATACCTAAATGTAAAAATTAATATTTCTAAATAAAATTGTATTAGTGTAGACGTGTAATACTATATTGTTTATGCCATATTTATTATATTACATTAGATCCATTTGCATTTATTATATGTCAACGATTTCAATTGTATTAAATTAATTGTCGTGTATTAATAAATATCTTTATGACGTAAGAGGCAAATTTTAATATCGCAGTTTTTAACATTTAATTAAACTATTTACATTATATGTTAAGAATGAATTATGCCATAAAAACGTATTGAACAATCCTAAAACATATTATGGTGATTTACATTTTAATAGCATTACAGTGGGCATCTAGTAATTTGAAATGTTTGATATCCTTGAATATTAAATAATGTGGTCAAGCTAGAAAAAAAAGTAGGATAGTACCTACCATTTAAAGAGTAAAATATACCCATATTGTATCTTTGTATTTGCTTAAAAATACATAGGTCGAACATTTTATATCCATATTAGATATTTTAATGGTCGAGCTAAATAGTTATATACTGATAGCTGAATAAACAAAAGAACAAAAAGAATAAAATTGAATTAATTGTACTTACATAGCTACTTTTTATCCAAGCGGTAAGTACAAGGTCACCGTATTTATCTATAATTATACAAATAATATTTTTAGAAAAATATGTTTGTCTAGAGGAAGAAAAATATGAATAAGTACTTAATTAGTTGGTGTTGTGCAAAGTGTTATCATAATAATCGAAAAAAATATACGAGAGATTTCTTCCAGCAGAATATGCATGAATAATTTTGGTAGTTGAATACAGTATCGACCATGGGTGGGAGTGAGGGGATAGCTCCTCCCATGACATTTCTTCAATACTTAATAATTAATATTATATAATTTTAACTAAATATTTATCCCCCCCCCCCCCCGTGATAAAACCTTTTGACCGCCAATGGTGGGACACAACAGTATTATAAAAGTATGATTGTTTCTAAAGTATTTTAATAAGGTAAAAAAATTAATATAAGTTTTGTAATTGAATACATTATGGAGGAGTATGATGAAAATATACGCATGCCATGTACTCTCTCATGATATTAGTTTCAGTCTAATGTGCTCGGCCGAGTTTGTTTTTCTAGTAAAAAAAAAACATAATCATCCTTACATCCAGTACACCTATGATCGTCCAAAGACGAGAGTATGTTTCGTTTCGCTAAATTATTTTCAGTTGAATTTCGAACAGAATTTAAGGACAAATTTCTTCATATCCGCTTTAGAATATTATTGCTATACCAATTCTACAACTTTAAATAGAGTAAAATTAAATTTATTCTATACGACATATTTTATTTATGGACAATATATATTATTCATCGGCTAACGTTTTATTCAAAGACAGACGATTTATTTAACACTACCATGTGATATTATTAACACATTATTATCATATTATTATAAATGATTAAATCATTAGCTCGATACGTTTTTTATTTAATATTAGGTATGTAGTTCTTAGAGTTTAAAATTTTAGTACTTTTTGGTTATTACGACCACCGACGATTTTCGGACTAGTAATAATAATAATACAACACAATATAATATTGATTTAAAACATTTGATAAAGTTTATACTTGATTATATGTGAAAACAGACACCTATAATTGGATCTATGAATTTGTTTACGAATTTGATTTACGTATATGTTGTCGTATACGCCGATTGAATATGTGTATAAACACACACACACACACACACACACACACACACACAAAAGAAATTTAGTCAATACTTAACAGATCATGAACTCCCTATAATGATCGAGTCACACGATCACCATCGGAGCCGTTTATTTTTTTAGACTTTTCTCTTTATATTATATTTATTATACGTAAACTTACTGACTAAGATAATTTTAACAATATTAAATTGCTACTGTACATTCTGTTGGACGACAGTTCTCACGACCTAGTTATAATTTGTCCAGCGCTATTTTAGCGCTGATTTGAATTACCTACTTAATACTACAGTATACTTGATAGTTGATTGCCAAGTTTTTCAAATAAGCCTTTTACCTAATTATTCTGTTTTATAATCACGTAAACAAACGTTTGGTTTCTAAAATACAAAGTTATACTATATTACTATTCTCCCAAATTTTCATTTTTGTAAAAATATATTAATATACAATACATACAAATAAGTTGACATTCTCTAGCACTCTATATACTTTTACAATTTTGGAAGTGAAACGGATTGTGAAAATGTTACATTCCATTTCTACGAAAAAAATGTACGCGATAACGTATAAATATTAAATACCTATACGTAATGACGATAATCGAAAATCGTTGGTAGTCACGATAATCAAAATGTGCCAAAAACTTACATAAATGAAAAAATGAATAAAACATAATTGCTACATAGGTAATATTACAATAAAAAAAAATAATGATATTTATTGTTGTATGATAAATTTCAATTTCAATTTATATGTAAAACCGTTGACAAGTATACACACGCAGTAAACACACACAACCTCTATTTTTGATCAAACAACAATATAATAATAATATGTTAAATGAGGAAAAGTAAATAATATGTTCAACTCACATTGCAATACAGGCTATTCGTGGAGTACGTTTACGTTAGATATGTTACAGTGTGATCAAATAACACGCGTTTTAATTGTTGTTTGTATAGCATAATATTCACATAATTAATGTAAAATTTCACTAGAAATTGATAGTAAAATCGTTGATAAAAACTTACCGTTGTTTTAATTAGCATAAATGTACGCGTAAACAGCAGGTATATATACGTATACGTGTAATGTGTATAGCGTACGAAAGTACCTATATACGGAAAGAAGAAGAACAAGACAAAGGTCGCTTTCCGCACAATCATATTCGGGACATTATTAGTTGAGACAACATGCACTAATTATTACACAAAAGTTTATTTTGAATACGTATAAGTGCAAGGCATACTAAGGAGAATATCAACATCTAAGAGATAAAATAATGAGAATTGAGAACGTTTATAGTACACGAGTAGGTTATATTAATATGATAGAACAAAATAAATACAAAACCGAACGCACACAACGTCGGTTTAAACGAGTTCGTTATTTTCGAACGTCAACGCTGTGCCTAACATAATAATGTTATTATTATTTTTAATGATAAAAAAATAATTACCACTCAAATACATATAGCATGTATCTGTAAATATCAAGACAAGTATTAAATAAGTAAATCAAATTGTTTAAGTTTATTGTTACACAAAATACGTGCCGTATATAACTCGCTTATAGGGGTGTAAAATTATTTGCGCAAAAAAACTCGTTTATGTATAATAGTTAATTTAGGTGAAGAGTTGTTTATGGTTTTTAGTGTTTAAACGTTGAAAAAAATTATTCGATAAGCCTTTCATTTATTACACCGAAAACATTTTTATGAGCTCTCCTTGAAGAACAATACGTGATATAGGTACGTCTTATTACACATATGATTATATTATATTTGTTATATTATATTTTAATCTTCGGGTTAGAGTGTTCAGTCTATGTATAATATTATTGTTGTATGCGTTACGTTTTAGCGTTTTTCAATCAATAAATTCGTATCGTTGTTTTGAACGTTAGATATGCGATTTTTAATATAGTAAATAATAAATATTAAAAATATCAAATCAATTTGATTTCTTCGAGTGTTTAACATGGCAAACCAATACCGAAAATATAGTTTTTTTTTTTTTTTTGTTATAATTTTTTTCTTTCATCCTCCCACATGATACGAATTTACGATATCATAAAATGTGATTCTAAAATGCTGAAATAACCGTAAATGATTGTACTGTTAAGGAATTTTATTTTTACGCGAGCCATTTATTACATCAATCTCTTCAAAATAAAATGATCGTTTTAATGTAATACTCGATAATTATTATAAAAATTACGAGTATAATTTTTTTTTCATGTAAGTTCATACCGGTTGGCTGGTTGCATTTTCGCACCACTGTCGTATAAAACCAACACTATCAAATGCGTCGAGCAAACGATCACAAATAACAGTTCACGGTTGAGTTAAAATTAAGTACGAACGCATAAAGTATATTATTTTATTTACCACGGTCGTATTATATTTTACCCGACGCAATAGTCTTTGCTACGTTTTATTTTCAGTATTCTCGGGTGAATAAAGATTTTTAGAACGTTTATAATAATAGTTTGCCTACAAATAAAGACGACTATATTTAATCAATTCCATGATATGTATTTATTATTCAGTTCTCATAATATTGCGATCATACATGAGGTCATACACGCATTCATTATTAATGCACCTTGTTGGTATTTTTCTTTTTTTTTTTCAAATTTGGATATCATGGCACGGAGAGCGTATTATAAAATAGTTTCAGAAAACATTTTGACTATACATTGTTTCATAAATTATCTAGCAATTTCATTAAGCCGAAAACCCGTTCAACTGTACTTTTATTGTTATGCATTTTTTATTTTGACGTAAAATTGGGTACAGATCTTATACGTGACTATTATATTATTCTATATCTTTTTTTTTTCAACGTTTAGAAATCAGAAGCTTGGCTGGGCGCTGTTTAGCACAATACTGCGCCTATGGTCCAGGTTCAATCCAGTATTGAATCGTTTATTCAACATGTTCTATACATACTATACATAGGCACATAGAAGGGGGACCCTAACTACCCTGAATAATAAAATTGGCCTTTAACCTACAGAATTGAGATGACTTAATCTAACCATCCACCTCTCGCCTGTCTAAACTCATCTCCTCGAGTATATCCACCACCATCCTGCCAAACAACAGCCTCTGCGATTCTGCCACCAGAAACTTGGCTGGGAGGAAGCTAAGTCATAATTTTCAGAAAACTTAATAACAAAAAACAAACATTTTTATAATACAAATTAAAACCGTATATTTCTAGTTTTTACAAACACGTCAATTTATTAACCTATCTTTTTCGTGCAACGTCAAGTTTGATTTTATTTCATTTTTCACAATAAACGATTTTTTTTTTGTAAATACAAGCTGGAAAGGGGGCCATGGCCCCTGTAGCCCCCCTTGGAGCCACCTCTGTCCGTCACCACCACCTCGATCGCCGTCGTGTCAACAATTTGTCATCTAGGAGAAGCTCTTTTTTGTGTCAAGTACATGTAGTAGTTGCCGTTCAGTGCATATAGTTCCATCTCGCGCCTACCATCTGCCCAGTAGGGACAACTAAGCAGTGTATATGTTTCATTCCATCTTTGTAGCAATATCAATGAGAATCAGCTACTGTCTTCTTCTTCCGTATTATTACTATATATCTGCTGATTTTACTCTCAATACGATGATTTCGTGAAAATATGAAAACGTATAATACGAAACTTCGAATGAATTTAGATTTTCCTAACGCTTATAACACTTATTATATTTTATCAAATCGTTTTATTGTTTAGAATTTTCTCTTATTTGTCAAATATTATGTACTTGACACAAATTCTTATTGATTTTATATACATATATATTGTTCTTGTTATATATTTTAAGATTAAATAATGTTCCATCTAAATTAATGGTAGTATAAGATATTATTTAATAAAATTATGTAAGTATGTGAAACACAGTACCGTTGATAACTATTTCATAATCTTATTTACCCCGAATGTGGAACATTCAAAGTTCATATTATATGACTTTCCCTACGTGTTTCACGCCCCAACAATGAAAATGTCAAGTCAAGGAGTTCAACGGAATATTTGGAACAACTCTACAAAAATGCTTCGAAAAATATCCAATAGATATAAAAGAGGCTATTACATCATACATTATAAAACGATATATACATAACTTAATAGTCCCTAACATATAGCTTCATACAGCTTGAAAATCTTGAGATGCAGAAGCTAAAATATATTTTTTTTCGTATTACAGAATTTATATTAAACTTGGTGTTACTGTGGGGGGGGCTCTCCCTCCCCCAAAGTGTATTTCATCTATAAACATAATTGTTTTTTCTTTTTCATTAGCCACTTTATACATTATTAATATTTTAAAATTGTAATACTTAATTTTTTAGAACCAATAATAAATAAAGTATAAACGTGTAAATTGATTAAATATTAATTAAATAAAATTTTGAATCTATATACACATATACTCATATATCGTCCTTAAGTGATAGTAAGTTATTAATTTTATCATAGATTTAATATTATTTTATCATACACTATATACGTAATACCATATTGTAATCTTAATCAATGTTTTTATAATAAAATAACAATTCTAAAAATAGCAATATTCAAAAATAATATAATAAAATAAACAAATATCAAAATATTGATTACATAGATATTAGATGGTGTACATTAAATTCATTTCTATCTATTTTCTAACAATAATTTTTCAATAAAATCAATAAGAAATTAAAAAAAAAAAAAAATGCTCATTATTACAGGCCATTACATACTTGGCATTTGGTACTACACACAATTATAGTCCCTGTTGAGATGCATGAATAAAATTATATTAGTACCTATATTATATATAGAATAATATTTAATTGAAATTTCTGTCAAAATCATACATTCATATGAACTATTTACCATGCATACTTTCATCCGAGAAATGCCTATATAATTACATTGCAATTGTATAGTACACAACGAAAACAGTTTCATATAAAGAACATTAATATTCTAATATTCGTAGGTACCTATATTGCATACGTTTTTTCACGGTTTTGATCTATTCGTGGCATCAAGCCATCAAATAATTCAATACCTACACTGATAAATAATATAATATTATTATTATTTTTTATCTCTACATTTATCTGAATACATACAGTCTGTAATGGGATTTACAATAAGCATAATAATATGTGAGTAATATATATTGATAATGTAATATGTCGTATAATTTCCAATGACAATAAGATATGAGGTGAGAAGACAGAAGTAGTAGCACTCAGATTATAATATTATTATTCAAAAAACCCGTGTTATTCAGGGTTTAATCAGAAAATATTTGCTTAAAGTCAACAGTGGTTTTTCAACGTAACGAGTTGCACTTTTGAACGTCGTTCGTATTTCGTTTTAAATATGTATCGCATACCATCCACAAGTGCTACATCAGTATACCGTATTAAAATAGCTGATGTAATACAATTGTATTGAAAAACATATAACGAATAACTAATGAACCGTATAGTGATTGGATCAACTCGAACAAAGCAGCTGCGTATTATGATGAGATATCATCTGGCACCATAACATCATATTTATACGACGTTACAACACGTTATGAATAAAATAATAATAATAAAAAAAAAAAGAAGTTTTGCGCCACTTTTGTATAAGAACTTTTGCCCGTCCATTAGTCCGCAATCAGTTGACGTTCAATGTGTTTTAATTTTTGTGTTCGCATTGCCATCAGGGTTAGGATTTTGAAAAACAATTTTACAATCAAACATTAATTAACGATATTACATCTCGTTTTGTGTTTATGTCAATGCACATTATTGGTTTACGAGTATTTTGTGAACCACTGTGGTTTTTCTGAAAACGTATTCGGATCCAAGATCCAAGATCCAAGACACTATTGGTGTTTCGAACCACTTAGTTATCCGACTTGTTACAGTGGCAAAAACAAAATACTCGTCTCACGTCGATAACTAAAACAGGACGGCTTTTTTTTTGGCGGCGGAAGGGGTTCACGTTCTCTCATCGTCTTAATATACAACAATATATACCACGATATTAATTTCCAAGATCGATACACGCATATATTGGTTGTATAAATCACGGGTTATTTATACGATTCCACACGAGATGTCTGTTTTCTGACGACAGAAATATTATGACAATGATAATAATTGCTCGCGTTAAGCTTTTCGAATGTGCAGGGACGCACAAACGTTTATCCGACCAGCTCTTGTAGCGGCGGTGGTAGTGGTGCGGTTAGTGGAAGATATTCGGTCGGATGGTTCGTATATGTATATTTGTTCACTTTCATCGTTCATGTGTGTGTGTGTGTGTGTGTGGAAAGCATTTCGGACCGTTGATGCGAACGCCCACAGATGGCATAAACGGTGCACGCATCATGTCCGCCACAAAAGAAAACAATATCGTAGTCTATTGCAAATAATAACAATAACAATCATTTTTGTGGGCTGTAACAGGCGATTTTTACGCCCTAAGAATTTTTACTAGGGATACATTTTACTGCAATGGGTAAAAATAGCTTAATATCTGATGTCTATAATGTCTGATGTCTAATGTAATGCAGTGGGTAGATTAAATTTTTTAAAAAAAAAAAATTGATAAAAATGCGAAAAAAGTAATGAAAGTATTGCAGCCCGTATATTGATGATATTAGAGTAGGTTACTGATTATTATAGTCAGCTAAATAATCCCGCTTAATCAAGTTACTAAATGTGGTTTTCAGATTGTTATCATCGTGTTTTAGAACTTCTCGGGTGGTTGTACATTATTATTCGTTAAAATGCAACCATGAAGATACCTAATTAATTTCAATATTAAATGCACACAAGCACTTATTCGCATATTAATCAGACTCATGAATATGAACATTGTATAAGATATTTGTAAATTTAAAATTAATGCGTGAACGTAAACAATTCTATCAAATCGAATTCAATATAATAAATAAATCTCGTGAAAAGCATGGTAATTGTGTTCAATAAAACGATTATGATTTCGTTGTATACAAATAGTTCGGAAAATAATAATTTAACTAGATATTCTAGGATAATAATACTCAAATAACAATTACCAAATATGTAAATTTTAAGTAGTTGTATTTCGTTTGATGGTTTAATGAATTATTTCATATCCATACCGAGTTGTAGATATAATAACAAATTGACCTACATTGAGCAATTATTCGATAACTTGTGTACATTTCAGTTTAAACTATAATAAACCTAATAATTGTGTTCTACTGTCGAGCTTTGGGACACGTGTTCTGAAAGTGTTTTTGCAGTACTATTCAAGCGATCTAATCCCAATGGCACAATACACCCTGGGAAAATATAATTGCATACAATCATTTCAAATCATCAAACAAATTTCAAACAAGCCCGATATTGCAAACGCTGCCTGAAAGTTCTGAACACTTCTCGATAATATGTGATAGGCGTGTGTATGATCGGCGATCGCCATCGATTAAACTAGGATGACCACATCAGTCTTGAGTGATTAAAGTAAACGTTCGTACTACATCTTGTGATTACTTTCAAGCGGTTTCTAAATTCCGTAATCGTTTGAGCAATAGTCTGACTTTAGATTTCGATATCGATACACCTTTTCAGACACTACCTTTTGGTGTTTGGGTTAAGGTTCGGTCAAACAGAAAGCGGACAAGTTTGAGCGAACCAGTTTGAAAACTTCACAAAATGTACTAGTGGTTATTTTTAATTTTTAATTTTTCACATTTCTGTATTCATATTACAAAATGTTAAGCAGTTCTTCCTACGAAGAAGAATTGCTTCTTCTGCTTGCCTTAGTCAAGCAACAAGAAAAAAAATACAACAAGTGCACGAAATAAACCAAAAAAGGAAAGTATTCGGGGAGTTTCACCGACTGTGCAGTGAATTGAGTTATTTTGAAGACCGATTTTTTTACATATAAAATCTATATTTAAAATATAATATATTTCTTTTCTACTCTATTTCTATTTCTTTTTATGTATACATTTTATTTGAGTCCGCCGTGAACTTTGTGAAAAAATACAACTACTCGTTTGTTCGCGGCGGACTATACTAGTTCGTCGCGGTAGACCGCTGTCTGTTTAACCAGAATGATGCATTTAAATGAAGTACACGTTCCGCGGTGGACCGGCGGCCTGGCCGCGCGGACAATCCACTTTCTGTTTGACCGGACCTTTATAGTTGACAAAACAAAGTGATGTGGACAAAACGAGATATTAACACATAAACGTTACGATATTTCAAGGTCCCGAAAGGTGCTAATGGCTCATTCCTATTATTTTCGTTGTGACCAATTACATTTGTTACAGCACCATTGGTTATAGGCATAATTTGAGATTTTTAATTGGAGGTACAATTTTTAAACACAATATCAATTAATACTCTGTAGTTTTCATTAAAATAATCAAAAGAAAAAAAAATATATATATACATATATACAACAAAACTTTTAAACGAATAAAAACCATCCTTAAATACAACTTTATAATTTGCTTTTATTCATTTAAATGTATACAGTTAATGTGAATACATGTTATTTGTTGTGTAACAAATATAATCCTGATCAATTTTGAAAATGGAATTTATTTTATACGATTTTAAAATTATTATTCTAAATACTTAATAACATTTTATTTTTTGTTTTAATCGTGATGTTGATTTGGGAGATTGCGCTTATTCCGTTGGTTTTCCTAGCAATGCCGTTTAAGTACCTGTGGCTTACGAGTGAAAAGCGAAGAGGTTATGAACTCAGTATACATCAATCCTATAGTTTAATCCTTACTTGAACTGTTGATTGTGCTGTACAAATATGTAAGCATGCATTAGCTTTTTTGTAATTACGAACTTACCTATGGTACCTATATATTTTTTGGAAAAAAGCCTATAATTTTTGGGGGTGCACATTTTAAACTTGGGGCTGCACAAGTCTCCTGTGCACCCCCCCCCCCAAGTTGTGCCAATGAACTTATGGCCTAATATTCCATTGCGATTACATTGGGTACAAAAATAAAACAATAATTTGTTTTAAAACCACAGTGATCGATTTAATTTTAAATGTTTCCATTCGCTGTCTGTGTCGTGTAACGGACGTTACGGTATGAGCACATGAACTTTCTATGAAATATTTTTAGTATGTAGATACACTGCAAAAAAAAAAACCTCGGAACCTGAAGTCATATTATATTTTACGTTATTGAAATGTTTTATTTATTATTGACGTGCATGTTTATTATAAATGTTTATTAGATTTTTATATTCATTTGTCAAAGTTATGGTTCAAGAAAACGGGTTTCAAAAACGTTATTCATTAAAATATATATTTCAAAAAATGGCAATGTTTGTATTTACTAGTTAAATATTAAAAAACAGCTAAACATATATTTTAGAAGCAAACTTAGTTGTTCCTTTTCCATGAATTTTACATTACATTATTGAATATTTATATGATATACTATGTGACTATGTGAGAGTTGAATGAAATAGGAAATTACGTATTGATAATTGTTTTTTTATCGTTGGCCACTACATATTTTGATTCACATTCTTTGTTTGATCACGTTGACAGAGAGTATAATGTAGATATAACATAGGTCAGCGGTACCCGCTAGGTTTTTGAAAAGGGCCAAGTACCATTTTTCAAAATTATTAACGAATTGAAATTATTTGGTAAAACATGTTGCATCCCCATAGAAATTTCGTATAGTTAGGAAATCCACAGTGAGCCAAAAATTTAATAATTAGAGATTCTCTATTTCGGATCCTTTTCCTAACTCATTATATACTCATATACATATGCAAATGCTGGCATGGTCTTTAATCCTATTAATAAAATATTGTTGGGTAACTTAAAAATATTGTGACAGTCTCAATTTTTAGATTTTCTTAAGATGATAGCTGTCGTGTACGTCTCAGATAAGTTTGGCGCATAAAACGCCATAAAACGGAATATTTTTCGGTAATCCAATTTTCCTACCCCGTAAAAAAGTAAGCAAAAAAACTTGTTGTAAAAGTCCTATCCAGATCTTTTTCTAGAGACCACGATAACGAGTGCCGTGCATAAAAAATACCGAATAAGGTTGTTCAGGGTTTATACTCTACCGCAATGTAGTCGCTTTACACACGAAAAAACTGATCAAAAGAACGAGTAATAAGTGTAATAAGTATCTACTTGATGTTCGATAGTGTGAGATATCTTTTACCTAAACAAATGTAATATTATTGCTCATCTGACCACGATAACAAGTACTGAATGAGAAATAAATATGACACTTCCATAGAACTTTTGAAAAGATTTACTACAACCAACGATTGAGTTGCCACAGCACTCTTACTTACAAAAACACTTTAAACACAAATATAAACAAATCACATAAGATAAAATTGTTTCAAAATATAATAAAATCTGTAAAAAAACAAACACAGAATTAATGCTTCCTTCGAGTTATGGTTTAGACCCAATTTTTAACCAATTTAAACCTAGACCTAAGACATCAACGACCTTTTTTTCTAGTTTTGGCAGCATTATATATAAATTTATAAAACGCAACTCAGCCCTTTGCTTCATTGGCCTAAATTATATAATCATATTGTTATTAATAAAAACATTTTAGTGCTGGTATATACGACATATCTTATATATTATTATGTATATTTTTTTGTATTATTGTATTACGGCAATAGTGGTGAGTACAAATTCATTTTTATATTTATTTCACAAAAATCTACGAGTTTGAGGTTATACTAAAATAATATTAGATGTCTAAACAGATAACAGTCCAAAAGTTAACCAACTTATTTATTTTTCGTTTAAAAGAAAATGAATTGACCAATAATTTGATAAGATCGTGGTTTTGCATTGTATAGTTGTTATCATGTAGATAACATACAATCATATTGTATTCGTATGGAATATAGCTAAGTCTCAGCACAACAGGAAAATAAAACATGAGAACCACCGCAGTCAATATACATCGCATAATACATTGCAATTCCACAATTTTATATTTTGCTATAATTTGATTTTCGTACAACTTCTAGCTTTCACAATGGTTTTTATTGTTAATTAATTTTAATTATTTATCAAATCATGCATTATTTTTACATTCTATGTGAAATGAAAATCGTGACATGGTGATCTTTTAATTTTTTGTTTTTCCACAATGTAAATCTGCACCAAAAGTTTCGTGCCCCATGATATTGTAAACAATTGGAAAGAGTTATTTTTTAACTCCTACAGTAGTTTCCTAAATACCAAAGAAAAAAATTGATGATCGTTTCATTAATCGACTAATAATGTTAATAATTTTATAAAATTAATAATTTCTTCTTTTATAAATCAAAATGAATAAGCTGTTAATAAAATTACAATACCGAATACATAAAATATAAGTTATCTATTGCTAAAATGGATAACATTTCTAGTATACATTTTTACTGACAAAGAACAAGAGATTCAATATATTGGCTAACGTGAAGGTTCGGATTTTCGGGAATCTTTTTTTCTTTTTAAACCGTGACGTTCAATTTTCAGCTGTAAATTTTCACTTCACTTAGATTCTGGTCTCAGCTTAAGTACCATAATAACTATCTGTTAGAACGATTAATGTCATAGGGTACTATTACTCGTAGAGTCGCTAAATCATGTGGAGTACAAAATCCGGTTACTGGGTTATACGTTGACCGCATATTTGAAAACCGGGCATTGAAGTGTGAAAAGAAAATAGGTACAACTTAAGTGCAACGACGTCCTCTTTTGTACTGATAAACTAAATAAAAAATTTGTTGAAGGTGTTAAATTTGGGACGCCCAATGGGATACTAATGTGTGTTGGTTATTGGCTATACAAAATATTTTACTCGTATTTGTGTAAAAAATTTAGATGAAACGAAAACAGTTAGACTTCTTAATAATAATATATTTAAGTTATTAGCAACTAACGAGAATCCGTAGTCATTAAAATTTTAAAATTTAATATAACCAGCTATACTGACTTGACTTACATTATAATATAGTTATTTCTTTGTAAATTATTATCATCACTAAGGAGCCAGTATATAACGCTTTATAATATGCATATTTTGTGCGAATAATTCATAATACTATATTATTCGTATAGTAACGAGTACCAACAAAAATTAATTTTTAAATAAACTATTTATGAATTGATGCAGTTGTAATGTTATTTCTTATAGTAACACTTGTTTAATTTATTTTATTTATTTTAATTTTCGTTTTTGTGAAAATAACAGAATGTTGTTTAATATAATTTATATACAAATAAGATTAACGTGTGCGTGATTAATGAACGCAACTTAGTATAATTTAAATAAAAATTAACCTGTACCCCAATTATTATCTTTGTCGGAGACAAGACACGTCGTGCTAAGTATAAAACCACCAATTTCAGAATTTTATTTTGTTAAAACTTGAAAACTGTATTCACCTATAAATATCACAGCAATGTTAAAATATTTGGAAAACCATAATATCTGTATAGAGAATGACACTTATTATAAAATTAAGTGACAATCAAGTCCCTACGAAAAATAAAACATTTTACGGTTATTTTTTGAAATTTTTCTTAAATTTATCTCGATTATTTTGAAAATTAACGACGAACTCTAAAATTACCTCACGACCATACCATCTAGAAAAAATTTCCAAAATGATAAAAATAAAGCCATTGATGATCAAAGCAATTCTTCTAGTTGAAATCATGTTTGCAGACAGCCATAGTGAAACCAATACATTCCTCGCTTCGTTTAGAATCTAACTCTATCTATATTAAAGTTATGGATTAATAGTTATGTGCGCTGTCAGTGACGTTGATATGGAGGGGGGATGATGGAGATATATCCCCCTCAAAATCTTCTTTTTCTTTAATGTTTAATGCATTGACTTATTATTCGATACAAGATTATTTGATTATAAAACCCATATTATATTATAATTACAAATATAATCCACCATGTCCTTTTATTGGCTCTGAAATGATACTTATCACCTATCATAGTATCATACAATCATACGAGATACGCTGTAACATAGACCAACCAAGTGTTTTTTCTACAGATTTATATATATATATATATATATATATATATATATATATATATATGTGTGTGTGTGTGTTGTTTCCAATACGTGATTATGATGATGAATTGATAATAAATGATAAGCCGATAAACACTAACACAAAACAATCGTTGTCATTTGTTTTATGTGACGTATTTTACTATCCACGTAACATACTAGCATGGTCAAAATTACAACACTGAATAAGTAATATATTATAACAAATAATATAATTTCACATAGTTTTCTGTTTACTGATGCCTCTATGACTCTGTGTATGTTTAAATTTATATTTCCAATACTGATACTACACATTTAGTATAAATCAATTTAACGAGTATGCATTTAACAAAAGAAAGAATACTAATTTTTCATTTATTTTTTATTTAATAAATTATAGAATTTATGAAAATTAAATTTCTATGTAAATGTAGCTGTGTATGGAATTATGTTTAAAAAAAAGAAAAATACCTTTTAGGGGGGTGTGGGGAGGGTAAATTTAGTAAGTTTACTTTATGTTAGTCCAATTAATTATATATCCCCCCTCCCAGAATATAATTATAATAACACCATTGCACACCATTAAAATTTTAATAAAATTCTCATAAATAATTTATCGATAAAAAATATAATATTTTCATATTCATAAAGTTATATTTTTATCAGACATTTTTTATCAAATTTGATAAAATCCTAGGAGTCTCAAGCTTTTTTCTATTTAAGCGAGCGTATTGTATGTAGTTCGGGTCACTTGTACATACGTACTAACGTCAAACAAAATTATTATAGCGACCGGCACAATATTTAATATTTATTTCGTTAAATATATGATTAAACACCCCATCATCTCGTATACAATATTAAATTAGTCGTGTTAAGGTGCGTCAAGTCGTAAACTTACCGTACCGAATTAATTTCAAACGTGACCATGTTTCAATTTCAGGCTGCATAGAATGAAGAAAAAAAAAATATATATATACCATCTATATCGTACTTGTTATGCTAAGATATTACACACACACACACACAGAATAACTATAAATTATAATTTATGTATGTCTATTCGATGTCCCTTACAAATAAAATCTTGGATTCGTGCCAGCGCGTGCGATAGCCACGTCAATATTATGGCCGATCTACAACAGGGTTAAAACGAAGTCAAGTTAATTGCCGCGGGGGCGTGTTTTATGGGGTACATTTCAAGTATAATTAACCATAAACCATCATAGTTTTGTATTAGGTACATAAATCAAATCGAATATAATCATTTATTGCTGAATTCATATTGGTCCATAAAACAAAGATTAAAAGAACGTTTAGGATAGCTTTTCATGTCGGTAAATATATATATATGTTCCATTCTTTATTATAATTCTAACGATGGAATTTTTCTCAACGTCGTTCATAAATAATACAGAAAAAAAAGTATTAGATATTAACTAATAATTAAACTAACCTAGTAGTTGAATTGTACTTTTTTTTTTAAGATATTGGAAATGTTCTCGAACATGATTGAGTCATTGTGATGTGTATATAATTATATATTTTTATGATACAGCACTATTTAATTTAATAAAATATTAAAATGTATTTACAAATTAAATATTTTCATAGTAATTTTTTCCGATTGAATAAACTACTGAGAAAATGAAAAAAATAATGACCTCCTTAAAGTAAATTCTTAGTCCAGTTTCCGATCAAATGAGTTTCTGTATGGACGTATGGTGCAGTTTTATTATTCCAAAAAGTGATCTTGGAAATATAACAATAATAAAAACATTATTACAAAATCAATACATTCTTCGTTTCATTCACAGTACCTAAAATGCAAGCTTAGTATCTTCAAATTTTATTTTTTTAATCAGGAAAATATATTATCCATGAATATTGAATAATATTCCTTCTTATGGTGTCAATATTCCGTACAAAACACTACAGTCAAAATTGTATTTTGTCAAAAAGTGGTTTATACTGTTTATAGTTTCATATGTTAATGCTATTAATAATAACAAAATCAAAACAATATTGTTTACCAGCTAATTATAAGTAAGCGCTGATAGAACGAAATGTCATTAATCGAACATATAGAACAGTATTATATTATTACTAGAGACATATACCATAAATCGAATCCACAATACCTAATATTATTGACATTTTTCATTGAGCCTACGATTCATAACTATATAATATTTGACTACATTCAAATAATTTAGATTTTAAGTAAACGAGGGACGTATTGGCTTTAGAGGCGACTTAGACCAAAAAGATTACTCCGATCATCACAATAATGAGAGATTATTGATAGATAATGTTGTTTAATTGACCCTTTGAAGGGTTAGTTTATTGAATTTCTAAACAGTTTTCCAGATAAAAAAATTACAAACAACTTTAATAGTTTTAAACTCGACTGTTGGCATCCTCCTGTAATTTGTTATTCGATAGCTTTTTTTGGTTTCTCTAGAGAATCGAAATATTAGTTGGATACTTGTATATAAGCTTTTTATAGACATTTCATTATTTTCGAAATATTTTAAGAACATTTTTACTGTTTATATTACATTTATATATAAAACATTACTATTCTGTACTAACAATTTTCAATCAAATCTATAGTTTAATGAAAAATGTTGATTCTACCGCTATATCAACGATCGTTAGAAGTTAAAGTTAATATAATTGATAAACTTATCTACTCAATTTTTTTACTCAGAATTGTTTTTTCAAGAGCAATAGTTTCAAGTTTAAAAACCTAATACAGCAAAATTATCCACTGGTCCCTGTATCTTATCCAACCACGGAGTAGTCTCACTTGTTTTATTTTTATTTCATCTTAAGCTCCACAAGTGCCTACTTAGAATCCACGGTTTTACTATATTTCTTTTTACATTTAACCTTATTTTGTATTATTATATCTGTAAAATCGTAAGTATCTTATCTATTTAAGTACGCACGTTTCCCCAGCACACTCCATTTACATTTTCCTACATTTTTTTTTACAGACATTTAGTAAGTAATTAGTATGAATTTAAATGACTATAATTAGAATTTGTACGACTTTGGTTTTTCCGGAATATCCAATTTTTACGGGAGGGCTAGGGAAACGTTTCCCCAGTCCTCCCATTATTAAAAAATGGACTTTTCCTAAAATTTTTTTACAGACATTTAGTATGTAATTAGTATGAATTTGTATGACTATAATTAGAATTTTTACGACTGTGGTTTTTCCGGAAAATCCAATTTTTTCGGGAGGGATGGGGAAACGTTTCCCCAGAACTCCCATTATTCAAAAATAGACTTTTCCCAATTTTCAAAGGGTTTTTTGTTCTTCAATTATTCGTATTACACCAAAGAAATTTCCAAATAATGATATAAAGGAAATAAAATGAAATATATTATTGTACGAACTATACTTAATGACTCAGACTTTTCAATTATAATTTTTATACTCTAGAAATTTAAAACATTGTATTTTAATCATATATTAAATAAGCATAAAATACAAAATGTTAGACTTATTCCCATGAAACAGTGAATGATAGTTCCTTGGTCGATGGAATCACGGCAACTATTATATTTATAATCAAAACTGGGAAATTATTGCAAAATGAATTTCTAATATTATTTAATATTAATAATATTCAGACATTACCATTATTAAAGAATGGTGGCTTTATTTTCCCCAGCCCTCTAGTAAAAAATTGGATTTTCTGAAAAAACCACAGTCGTACAAATTCTAATCATAGTCATACAAATTCATAATAATTAGTAATTACATACTAAATGCCTGTAAAAAAAAAAAATTTAGGAAAAGTCTATTTTTAATAATGGGAGGGCTGGGGAAACGTACGTTATATAAGTACTATAATTATCGAACAAGTCTAGAGTAAGCTTATTTCTTTATACCTGTACAGAGTAAAAGGAAATTTTTTTTTTTTAGTATAGTATCTATTGAGATAATAGTCAATAGATAGACAATCTATTGAGCCTAAATATTTTTTATACAATGATGAATAAATTAATTCCTTTATAGTCTTGAGCTTAAAATATTTTCAATATTTATTGATTGAATATCATTGTGATTAAAACATCTAGTATAGTTGTCAAAATGATTTGTCGATTTCCAATAGGTTTCAAAAATAAAATTACTATGATATAATGTTTACATATAACGGGGTGTGTAAAAAGGAAATTAAAAATGTTAACACGAGATAAACTTAACGACTGAGAACAAATAGCTGCGAATAAGATGTTAAGAACCTTGTGCAGTGACGGAAAATTTATCTTTTGCGCGTTACTCATTTTGCTCAGTGATAATCCGTAGTCAGTTCTCGCACTGGCACACTACGTAACGCGAGACAAAATTGTCCGTAAAATATGATATACAAATGGATTATTAATATCATATATATATATATATATATATACATGCTTTTCATTCCAAATGTTTGTAGCAACGATGAAGAAGTTGGAGCAATGCGCGAAACGGTGGTCGATGTAAGTAGTTATTGCAGTAACGTTAAAAAACGCAGGATAATATATTTTTTTTTTTTTGCATAGCTATTCCGCCGACGTATTATCATTATATGTATAATACGTTTATAGTATGCAATGAGGAATTACCGAATCGGTGTACGCGGTATATAGACACGTGTCCCGCTAGGATATTTCGAACGCGAATTCCCGTCATCAAACGACTGCAAAAGTAGATTACCGAAATAGTGTACAACAAGGTAACAATTATAATATATATTAAAAACGTGGGTTACATAATGCATTCAAATCGGTACGAGAGACACGAGACGAACGTGGGCCACACACGCATGTTCGCATATACCTCGTTCGCCGCATCATGCATGTATATAGGTATACATTTTTTCGTCGTGGGACACGGAAACCCGGTAATACGATTGTTACGCGATTCTTTTATTTCGGTCACGTGCGTTCGGAACGCGCGGCCGTTACTGATTGTCGAAATAATTACTATTATGCTGCAATGGGTACATATATATATACTGTTAAAATAACAATAATAATAGTAATAGTAATACTAATTATTACTATCATTATCATTATTATTATTATTATCATTATATTACCACTGCGCATGCTGTATACACGTTATGCGTTCGCTTGAGATGAAAACAACGCGGTCCGACCCCGGTTTCGACGACGCAACAGGAACAAAGGGGTTTAGCGGTCGGCTGTGCGCGGGGATGGAAGTATGAGCTCTAGCGGTTCGACCGGGCGAGGAATGGATACGCTATGGCTAGGAGTTGGCAGGAGATGGACACGATCATATAGGGGTGGGAAAGATAGAGACGCAATCGAAGAGATGGGCAGGATAGAGACGTGATTTTAGGGGTAGGAAGGATAGGACACGTGATCGTAGGGTTTGACAGGATAGAGCCACGGTCGCAGGGGTAGGAAGGAGAGGACACGCGATCGCGGTGGAGACTGCAATGTATTTGTATAGTCGCACAGCGGTTGCACGGGTGTCTATACCTATATACAGTTGTGCCGGGCTCGGTGACGCTCGCGCAGTCGGTCCCCGAGTTAATGAACAACTGAAGTGTTCGACGCATCCGGCCGTGCCGGCTAATCGAATCTACGTTTATACCCGGGGAGATGGCCCCGGACACGAGCCACTGGACCGGAAAATTCATAATGCCCGTCGATAAGAGACCGTGCCGGAGCCGACGACGACGACATGACAACGAGCGCATTATGTCGGACACGACTATTTCAAGATTTTTCTTAGGCACCTCGGACACAGGTCCCAGGTTTCCTTGGCTAACAGTAAACGGATATATCAATACGATCATATCAACAGCATTTTATTATCGATTGATATAGAACAATTATTATTCCACACATGACATACGCACTTTGAATACAATTTTGGTCTAATATCAATCTATTTTAAATTCATTCATACTCTCGTATTGTGTATTATTTCATTTCATCATGACGTGAAATATAGGTAAGCTAAGAAGATAAAATTTGACTAAATGAGATTTTTTTTCTAGAGAGTCTATTATAGTAGTTTTCTCTAGACTCTACGTCTATAAATCGGGTCATCGTGAACACTAAACACTCGACAACATCATTCCGTATCGTAGTAGGTTACAATCGTGTTCTCTTTACTTTGCTTGGGCTTTCAATGAATTAGAAATCGATTTTGTTTCGATCACTTTTCCGCGTATTTCGTCTTTTTGTTTGAGTTTCTAATTTCCCGAATGGTCGCATTCGTCATTTCTATATATCATTCACGTTCAGCTATACATTACACGCTGTACGAGATCAGAAGTTACAAAACTTTTCATAGATGCAACCCTTTTTGAAAATTTCAAAATCTTGATGGACCACCCGAAGTTTATCGATATATTAATTAATGCTGATAGTTGGATATAGATGGTATAGTGGTATAATCAAACAAATCAAACATTTTTACAGTATAATAGAAGCAAATAATTTTTGTGAAATAACCCAATGTTTATAATTACGATTAATAATTTTTTAATTACCTACTCTTGTATCCGTTGTAATAATTATGTATTATTATATTACGTTTTAGACTCAGCAATTTGACTTGTGATAAGGTAAAGATTTCGAAAACTGCGTTTAATTTGTCGGAATATTTACACGAAATTCGACTATTGTCATCCACATTCTTATTTGTCTACTTGGTTTTCGGCCTCCGGCCAAATATCGGAAATTTTATTCGACGATTTCGAATTACACAGGTTCTCATTAACGATCTTGGTGGTATTATTCGAGAGATTAAGTCGAAAACGTAACAAAGTCGATTACGAGTAGACTCTAAGATGCGTTTCTATCTTCAGTTTAAATATCTTTATCGCCTCGCAGAGATACGTGTTTGTACATAATATACCGCCGTCGGTATAATAGAATACGTCTAAAAGACTGTGTCGCACATTCTGCAGATGAATACAACGGCAAATCGTCGCTTTCAGTAGTTCTTAACCACTATATCGTATACTCGCTTATTCCTACGGTTTTACACCGATCTAGCAGCGTTTTGCGCTCGTTATAATTTTATCAAAGAAAGTAATAACCATCCGCTATCAATTACCTATCATCGATTCGAAAGCCACGCGTATTCGTCGGATAAACGATCGTGCCCCGCTAGCAAACGCTACTACAAACATTCATAATAATATGCGCATTGGCTTTTCACCATTTCGGCCGGGGCTTTTATTGTTTTATCATTACGATGATATTATATAATATTATCTCTATTATTTCTTTCAACCCCATCGCTCTTACGACGTTATGCGTGCTGGCGCGCAAACGGATAATGTATCCAGTTAGTATAGCGAGCGCGGCGACTGCAATTATTATTATTTCCTAACAATATTATTATGTACTGTGCCGCACAGTTACGAATCGCGTCCACTTCTTGCATGCATGTAACGACGCGTACTACGCGCTCTCATTGAATTTGTTTTCTTCTAATAACGAACATGTGCATCGTATAAAATATTATATATATATATATATGTATATTATTTATTTTATTTCCGACTTTATATCATAATTTTATTGCGCTCGTAAGTGGTTTCTAGGCACGGTGGCGTCCAAACAAAACAGTGCCGTTAATGCAACAATAAAAATATATAATATTATCAAATGTATGTGGTAGAACACTAGAACATGATATTACTATGAAAAATACAGTTTCGTACGAATTATAACGACTTACGAATAGTCCATGGTGCGGCATTTATTTGAATAAAATTATCTTCAAGCTTTTCGAATACCAAAACACGCTGATAAGCTACCTATACATTTTTAGTCTTTAGGCTACAATAGATGTGGACAAAGTGACTTTTCTTCGATTTTATTCAATAACTTTGTATTTTCTCATAAATCGTACTTATAAGATTTGCAAATTCAAAATGTACAACAATATATGTACGATAAACGTTTTTAAAATGTTCAAATTGATTTTCGAATAACGCTGAGTGAAAATAACTCATTGGTAAATATGAACCCGTTTCCATGGATAGGTAAATTATAGTAATAAAAACGTCATCTGAGATTCAATAGATAATAGAGACTTATTATCTATAAGATTCTTAAACTTCTGCTAATATCCGTCAGTCATATTGTTTCGCAATATTCCTTCTCTTCCTTTTTTTAATACCACATAGACGATATTTTCATTCTTTAACGGAACCTTATTCTTTCTAGGCATACATTTTATTAACACACTTAAAGTATTTACTGAAACATTAATCAATAATTTATATTACAATGGAATTGAACAAAAAATATGTACGTATACAATATTAATCAAATTTATAGGTATTGTCGTGTTTTATTAAACAAATTGTAATTTTATAACAATATAGTAACATCAATGATTATTTAATTATGGAGGAATATTTTTTCTGTATTTTTAGCTTTATTGTAATTTCTTGATTTCAGAATCATCTCAATATGCATGACCAATGTATTGAAAATATAAGATTTGATACGAAAATTCCCTTTGCATTATATTGTAATTATTAATAAATTAAACTTCACCGAGACGAAACAAGCTTAAGGACAATGTATTCAGTATTTTAAAACGAATCACGAGAAATGTTGAGCGATTGGATATGCCTACAGGTACACAGTTGTGGCCACCACGGGTCTAATGAAAAACCAATTACAGTTTAACTCGTTTTGAAAACCAACTCTGATTTATTAGTGATCTTTTAATAGATTAATACAATATACGACAGAGCATAAGTTTGTTAACAGTTTTTCAAAAATCATGTAAATATAAGTGTAACAGTTCAAATTTTTTGCATAACGTTGTATAATAATAATCACTACAAAGATTGTTTCTCTATACTGTACTCGTATATCTACACGAGACGTTAAAATACGATTTACTATACTCTGAAGTTATGATACTCTATCGCAGTATTGTACACTGCAGTAATTTATAGGAAAATCGTAGTATTTCAACAAAGGATCATGTTTGTTGTAATGTGAATCAACTATTAACTGCAAGTAAGTAACGAAATTGGTACGTTTCAACTGAATCACAGAGGAAAATATAGAATAACAAAAAAAATCATAGTTCATGAAGTTAGTTGTCGAAAAAAACTTTGAAAAAATTCGAAAATATAACTATGTACTACAGTAGAAAACATTAAACAGCACACGTAAAGGTCGAATGGTAATAAAACACACTGACAGCTTTATGGATGTAGTCTGTGCTGCACGTACTGCACCTGACCCGTGCAGATTTCTCAGCACAACAATTGTATATGAAGGCTATTGTCTTAATGCTCCTGAACACACATACGTTTAAGAGTTGATGTGTTCATTCTTGATTAATTCCATACTTTTAGTTTAATATACCAAACTTTATGGTAATAATTTGAAAAGGAAGTTAAAACAAAATTCGGTTAAAAATAAATATACGTTGTTAAAAATAATTACATGACGAACAAATAAAAAGTAAATTTAACAATAAAATATTAATTTTCAAATATATAGATATCAAATAGCAATACTGATATTGAATTATTTTTAAGTTTCACTGATTTTTATTCGTTGTAACTTGTACAAAAGCCATACTTATCTAAAGTAAATTTTCACAAATAATTTTAACACAATATTTTCATTTATTTATGGTAAATTAAAATGTTTCAGCGCATTGAGTGCTCTTACAAATGTTTTTAAAATGAACACAATATACAATAATACGTCTATTTGGAATAATTCTGTGATCTAGACACAAAAATTGATTTATAAAAAAATACAATTTTGAGGTTTTACTTGTGTGTAATTAATAGTAAAATATGGTATATATTATATTTTGTGTAAAATATGATACCTGCAGCTCTAATATCAAATGAGATATTCAATAATTTTTACAATGATAATATTATGTTTCGTGGAAAAAAATATAATTTGTCTATTATGGTATGTATAACTTATTATTTTTGAAATTAATTTTGTATTATGATAAAATCTGATGTATTATTCTGTAGCATAATATACGCCAATTACCGTTACCATTTCTATACAACTTTGGCGCTTTAAATAATGTTACATATATTTTACAAGAAATAAATAAAAATATTTGTGAAAAAAAAAGTATAAAATTGTATAAAGTTAAACTGTCAAATATTGATAAAAATCTCATTAAGCTCATACATTTGTACTTTGAACACAAAAGAATACATATATACGAATAGGTTGTGTATTAGGCAGTTTAATAATAATATGTATCAAGTGTAATATAAAATTATAATATAGTTATAATTAAGGCTAGGGACTTCATGCCCTAAAAAAACCTTAAAATATGCATGCGTCTATGCCCTTAAAAATTATAATATATGCTATTAAAATATGCAAAAATGCTAAAATATGCTCTAAAAAAATTTTATTTTTCGTAAAAAACGTAAAAAAATTACAAATTTATAAAGATACACTAATATTTTAATTTCTTCTTTATGCTTGCCTTTAAATAGAAGAAAAAAAACAAAAATTTCAATTATAAATACATATTGTTTTAATGATTTAATAATTTTTTAAATCTTAACCAAATGAATTGCACTGTGTCACTAAAATTTGTCTTATATTTTCAAACGTAAATGACCGGCGATTGTTCGCCGATAAATATTTGTACCTTGAAAATGAACGCTCGACATCAACAGATATAAGTGGAGCGAATTTATAGAACTGATATAAAATATATAAAATATTATTTCCTGCCGAGTGTTGTTTTAATATTAATAAAATATGTGAAATATGCTCTTAAAATAGAAATATAACAAAATATGCTCTTATAAGAAAAAAACAGCTGAATATGCAAAATATGCAAAATAAAAATGATTACTTTAAACTCCTAGTACAATGAAACACATTTTTATATCACTTAGCTATATTTAGAGCAATTATTGAAAAATATGCAAACTCCTATAAGTCCCTAGCCCTAGTTATAATAATTCTTAATTTTAAAAATTTTAATGATTTTAGTACCATGTTTGACATGAATATTTGTAACTGAAAAAAAGTTGTGGTTCGACTATAGCGCAATAAATAGCTTAATAAAATATAATTGAATGAGTTGAGTTGATAAAAATGTATTAAATTTACCGTATGAATAATAATATGCACTACATTTATAAAATATGTATTAAAGAAAATATACAAGGTCATGAGTAGGCAGTTATTTATTATGCATATTTTATGATTATCATTTAACCATTACAAACTTTGCGTTCATGAATAGTACACTACAGAAGGTTACAATTTGTTCATTATGTGTAATATATTTAAATGTTTAATAACTTCAAAAATCATATAATAAGAACCAAACTAATGGCGTCTTCGGTACAACTTTTCTCGTTAAAATATAATAATATTATAATAATGATTTTTCCATAATATGGATATTGTCATGCATGTATATTATTATAACAAGTTTCAACTACTTTTGATTAACATCTTCCTATGTTAGAATTTTATACATTCTTTTATAAAATAAAATTATTAATAAACCATGGTCAAGTAAAGTAGTAAAGTCAAGTACAAGATAGTAAAACGGTAATTTTTTTATTGAGTGTTGTACATAATGCCGAAGGACCAATTGTAGTTATTCATTGAAAATTATTTCTCACATAAATATATTTTTATGAGTTGTATATTCCACATGAATAATTCATATAATCAATAATCATATGTAATGACTGTTTTTAGAAATAAAATCATTTAAAATTTAAAATCTTGTAACGTTTTTGATGATTAAAAAAAAAAAATTGAATAAAAATGACAGATATTTTATGTATATATTTATGTCAATTGAAAACATATTCATCTATAAATCGCACAAATGATGCGCATCTAATAACTACTATGATTACGCTTTCAGTCGGTAGTGCGTGGTTAATCATCATTACCAATGCCTATGCAAGAAAAGTAAAACAACTTATTATTTTTAAAAAATTCATTATTATCGCCAAGTACGTATTAAGCAATATTCACGTTTGATATAGGAAAAAAAAAATGTAATTGAAGATCATCCAAACTTAATGGTGCATTGTCTTCGAAACGATGCACGTCGGTCGTACCGATAACAATGTTATCAATATTTGTCACGAAGTAGGTTTATAACACGATATTATTATGATGGTGCTCAAGAGAGCTTGGCTAGTTCTTTTATGCCTGCCCTACACAAAGTCGCGATGTCTCTGCATGCGCGTGCACGCACCCGGAGGGTGTGAAGTGGTTGTCAGTTCGTGTTAAGTCGTCGATTGTCCCTAGGGCTTTAAAGCTGGTTGAAAACTCCCGTCAAATTATAAATTACCCATCGAGAAAGAATGAAAGGAAACCATATGAGCCAGTTGTACACGCGCCAAGTAGACCTCAATGTATACAATATTACGCAGTACGTATCCCGTGCGTCCACGAAATGCAATTCTTATTTTATTTATACACTGTAAAAACTTGTATATTATGATTATTACAATAAGTATCGATCATTTGAATTCAAATATTACATCTAATCGATCGTTAACGAATATGAACGTTGGGACGTGTGATAAGGATTAATTATTTTTGAAAATACTACACACAAGAATTAAAGTTGATTAAAATCTTACAATCCATAAATTTTTTTTAGATTGATTGTGAAAATTTCACATACTCTACAACATCTGTAACACTTAATGAAATAGAAACTTGTTTTTATTAACATTTTGTAAATTTCAAATTCAAATATTACAAAATTTAATGGCAATTCGACCAAGGTTTAATAACTTACAATTTCTCCTCCAGCTTAACTCTGGTCAAGCTGGTTTATATCTGTATAAACAAAAATTCTTCTAATTTCTCCAACGTTACATGTTATTAAGAAAAGAAAAACGGAAAATAGATAAATTATCGTAATTAAAAATCGTTGACAACATGCGATACCGGACATTGAAAAATGTACAAAGTGATTCCCAAAGGGATGTAAAATATTACGATGGATTTCATGTTGTATATATTATTTTTAAACGAATACACCCAGTTGAATAGGTAAGTTTTGACATAAAATAATAAAAGGAAATGAACATGAAATATAATTCAATTTCAACTCTATGCATATTGTAAAACCAATTTGAATTATTATAATAGAAAATTAAACATTTCGTTTCGAAAATGTAATGTAAATGTAAATAAATTATCAAATATGCTATACCATCTGCTGTTTAAGATTATGCACAGCGTTGAGTACATTAAAGTGAACGTAAAATAGTGTAACTGTAAGAGACAAATTAAGAATTGTAAAATATTTATATTTATTCGATTTAACAATAACTATATTATATTATTATAAGTTATAATGTCTGTGTTCAGAAACAGCATTTTGAGAACATTTAAGTGCATATGCAATAAATTGTTGAATATCGACAACGGTGCTGAAAATGAAAATGTTCTACCTTAAAACATCGAATTGTTCAGGAGAACGTTTTTAAACTTTCAACACTTGTATCTTGTACCTACGGCGAGTCGTGTACCGTGTATGGACAAACCACCCCTTTAACGAACACGCATTGTTAATGTCGGAACACAACATTATAAAAACTAAACGGATGAAAAATAAAAATCTTAACAACAAAAAATTCTATTTTTTGGAACGGACCCTTTTTGCAGTGATCGATTTAGTTTCTTTTGAATTAATATAGTTATGGTCTGCGTAAGAAACTTCAGAAAGAAAAAAAACAACTGATCAGATTTACAAATATATAAAATGTCAAATATTTTATCCCTAATAAACTTTTTATTTTTGACTACAGAATTTTAAACAATAATCCGGACACCGTTGTGATTTTTACACATTGTAAATACTATAATATATATGCGAATTCAAGTTTCTAATATCAAAAAATAAGGGCAGGTACATTATTCTGAACATGCGTGGACTAGGAATAATTTTTTCGATATCCCAATACCACATAATATACTTTAAAATAGATACAAACATTATGTGTATATAATATATTTTTCGTTATTTACTCAAACTATAATATATGCTAATGTAAATCGTTTCTAAATGGCTTCACACATTTAATTCGAATTTTTATTCAACCTATTTTCTTATAAAGCTCATATACCCGTAATATTAATTTTTTTAAAAAAAAATTATATTGTAACAATGTAAAAAAATAAATAAATTAATACCTAGGTGCATCATTTTATAATGTATTATTTTGTGATTAATAGTAAATTAATAGTAGTTACATATTATAGCGTTATATTCTTTAATTTTTTTTTTTTTTTTATTATTTATCTAAATGTAAATTTATGCTGATTTGAAAAAAATATTTTAGGAACACTTAATTATATACCAACTGATGATAATGATTAATAACTGTCACAAGTGTGCCAAAAATCTATTTGCACAGTAATTTCGACTAACATATAATCCTGTCAACCAGTAGTAGTAATCGCCACTTATATAATTTGATTAAAAGTGATGTTTGCATAACTTAGTCAGTGCACATATATTAGGGTTAACGATGTGGTTCACTACTGATCAAGTCAATGGGTTCTATAGTTCTCTTAAAGGTTAATTAGCGAATCAAGAGTGACATGCGTATCAATTTTGTGAAATTCTGTTTAATATTTTAATTTTATAAAGACGATGAATAACTTTACGATATTATTATATTTTGAGCTAATTGTTTATAAATAATCCACCTCTCCAAACTCTCCTGTATTTCAAATATTTACGTTATATATTATTATGATCATTATGTTACTTTTACAATTCGAATTTCTGTTGCTGTTTTTCTTCTTACATTTTCATTGGTTTTAATTTGCCTTTTTGAACCTTATGTTCGGTGTATCAGACACGGTTTCTTCGTAATCATTATTACATACTTAAACATCCTTAAGTAAATATCATAATATTATTTGTACCGGGAAATCATATTCTAAATTTTTTTGTTCTGCTATACCAATAAAAATATTTGGTTTACTTTAATTTGACATCAAATCATGTTTTCTTTTAGGATATGAGTAAATGATTCCGTTCCATACACTCTTAATCTTAGACGATTTCTTTAAGTAAAGTTCATACGGTATTTTACCTTTGACTGAACTTGTACCTATTTAATTTAACGTTAATTTATTATTTATATTATATATTATTAATTAATAAGTATACTTATATAATAAGTATATAATAAGTATAATTAATAAGTATTAAGTAGATATAAAACACTTTTTGCCCATATAGTAAAATTATATGTTTGAATGAATATATTATTGTCATTACAGCTTCAACCTACTAGTTAAGAACAAAATAATAATAGTAAATAAACAAATACTAAAATAAGATATATACGTTTAATATAATTTCTTTAGCCGAACACTTTTGGCTGCACCTAGAATCGTATAAACTATAAATCTATTTTTTAATATTGTTTGAAATAAATAACGGATGAACACTGTACAGTTTTAAAAGACGTCTAGAACTCTAGACAATACAAACATATAATTATGACCGATATTTTATACAGACGGTGAACGCTACGCTGTATCCAAACGACAATCTCTGAAAAGTTCTTAAGTCTAGATGGAAGTAATAACGTCGATAAATTATCGAAACGAATAGATACGGGCCCACACGCATCTTGCGTAACTATCGGCATCGGTGATTTATAGTTGAACTAAATGTATTTATTTATTATACGCATAATGTATAGGTACATTATATATAATATAATGCATTATTTCCCTCGAAAATTGCACTTCAAACGTAAAATGGGTTACAATATTTTCTATAAAAAAATATTTCAAAGCCAAAACGGTTTGATACGTCTCCTCCCAAATGATGTCGCCTAAATTGCATCGCGTAGGATTTATTCAGTCTATTTCCGAAACAAATCTGCGGTATTTTAATCACGAACAGAACACATCGGTTTGAAATGGAAGCTACCGCGTTTTTTTTTTTTTTTTTTATTCCCAACCAGACGTCTTTTTCCTCCTTCCTTTCCCCATACGCCACACACCCGTCGCTCTTCACCCGCGTGGATAAAATAAATTACCAGCAGTATATTCGGCACATATGTCGACGGTGCGTTGAATAATTTTTACATCAGTATGGTTGAAAAATCATTCCTTTTCATAAAGAGACGGCATAGAACAAACGAGCCATTACTCGGATTAAAATGGCACCACTCCGCCGTACGGTCGTCGTCATCGTCCTCGTCATTCAGTCCGGTCCCCATTTCCCCCCTCGACAGAGAACCTCGCGGTAGCTCCTGCCGATCCTCTCGTCATCACTCCCGTTTTCCATACAACCACGCACATATGTATGATGTAGACAGGCGTGTTTTCGGGCTGTATGTTTATAATGTTGTGCAATATGTATGCGGTATATGAGAGTGTAATGTACGACGAGATTGAGCGCATCATCCAACGTTAGAAAACCCGGGTTGTATACCTAATATATTTGAAAAAAAATAAATAAATAAAAAACGGGAAAAAGTTAAACCAAAAGCAGACAGAAACGCAAGTGCCCAAGCTCGGGAAAGGAAGAAATTAAAAAAAATAATAAGTAAATAAAAAAAAATACCAAGAGACCGTACTGTATACCTACGCAGATCGAAAAAAATCCGTAGTAGCCGTGTTATCATATTATTTCAGTTCTTCCGCACGCGTTTGGTACCGCACCGTACTCGTGAGAAATTCGAATATTAAATATTCCACAGTCACCCGAGAAAATTAACTTTTTCACATAAACAATAACAACCCCTCGGGCGTTGTTTTCAGGAGTTTTATATTGTATTTCTCAGGTATCGCTGTGCGCGTGCATTGGGATTTAGCCACGCTGGGCACGGGCGAGGAGCGCAAAAAATTAATAATAATTATTATAAATGCGTTTAATAGGAAGACAATCCGGTAAGACGTGGATATTATTTTATAAAAGCTAGATTTTTAATTTTTTTTTTTTTTTTTAGTGAATATCGCAAAGATCCGCTTGAAGAATTTAAATTGAATTATTTCTAGTGCAGTTGGAATAACTCCCAACAAAAAAATTCCCAACATAATACTGTACTTCTGTACATATAGTGGTGTACACAGATATTTTCGAATGAGGGAGTGGTCGTTACATTGAGAATGTATATTTACATATTATGCAAAATTTCAAAATTTTAACCATTTTCATTTATATGTATGTATCATACGTGTAGTAAAAATAAAAACCAATGAGGGTATATGAACATCCAACTCCCTAGCTGTATACGTCCTTGTAAACATAAGATACGTAGAGTTCTCGAGATAATTCGACTCTTTACGTCTTGATATCAAATTGACTTTTCACAATTATGAGTCCTTTCTGTATTGTTTTTTCATTATTATCATGTTCAGTATAACCATAATAACTACTGAATGTTAAGTCACCGTTCTCGAATGCTACGCATGTGCTCCAATGTACAACGTTACTATGGCATATATTTGTGTATGTTGAACACAGCTACTGTTAAGTCGAGATATACCATGTTTATAATAACATTATGGTAACTGAAAATACAAGATATTCGGATTCCTGTATTTTGCATGGCTATATAATCATAATACGAAACTATTTATGGACGATTTGTTTCAATATTATAACTAATTTACAACTACGAAGTATGCACACTTTTGGAATTCCACGATCCGTTCATTCGGACGCAGTAATAACATTTAAGTTGTAAAAATATGCGCATTCGTACGAGTAATAAACGCCTTTTCCAATGTGAAATAACATGATTAGCATAACTCTTAGTATTAAATTTTTAAAGAGAAACAATACTGTTCACGAAATAAAAGTAAAATAGTATAACGATTTGATAAAAAATAGAGTGGTATTGGACTTTTAAAAATAATATAGAGACTTTCCTTAACACATTGATTATAACAATGTAGTATAAAATATTTTTTTCTGTTATTAATATTTTTTATTAAAGAGTCCACAAAAACAATGTTTAGTGTTTACAATAAGCGTAAGTAATGTAAATTAGGTTGACTATTAGATATTTCATGGAAAATGTTAAAAATTATCCCATAACATTGGTGATGCTTTGGTCGAGTTATAAAACAATGTTTATAAATTATAATCCAATCAGAATGATTTGTCAAAATTAATAACAAATGTTAAAATTCCAATAGGAAAATATTATACGAAAACATAAAAGCCGGGCTCAAATTATTAGGAATAACTGTACCTGATATTACCGATTCTTATTAAACAGTATACTCCGATTGATATATTCAACTGAGCGAAATAAATAATAAGTTTTACTTGTAGTATTGCCTATATTATTTCGTTGTAATAAACTGGTAGATTAATGTGAGATCCGTGAACTTCGAATCTTTAATTACCGGTCATAAATGTATTTATTTATTTTACTCTTTAAGTTTAATATGAAAAAATATCGACGATAATTGTACAGAAAAATTCAACCAAGATATTTACCGCAAATCCTTATTTTTAATAACCACAATATAATAATACTATACTGTCAACAGAGATCCCCACTAACCAATATAGTATACCAATAAAAATCACTGTAGATATTTATTTAAAAAAAAGAAAATTCTCTAAGTACAGTTTAATAAACATTTTACATTTAACAATTCTAGGAAAATTGGCATTTTTATACCTTAGAAGGCTGCAGGGTGTTATATTTTTTAAAATTTCAATTTGAATACAATTATAAAATAAATTAGATTACCTTTTCAATCACAATGTTATAAATTAATATTTTACAACTGTCCGTCATAATTTCAATGATACATTTTGTGCAAACGTATAATGCCTTAATATAATATCGTCTAATTGTTAATAATAAATCAACTTTTCCCAGCTACTTCCTATGAAAATAGAAATTTGACTATAAATCAATGTTTAAAGTGACGTCTTTTACGAAATCTTTATGATTAACTGCAGTGGAATCGGATTTTAAACTGATCAATCATGTGTTATGATCTTATGAAATCGAGGAAGACCGAGGAAGACATTCATAGGAGAGATGATAGGAATGGCTGAATGTAACGGGTATTCGCATATGAAGATTCTGGCATTGAAGAGAGAGAAGTGGAGATCTATTTTCTAACTTTGACAAGGCTAAGTCTTTAGAAAAGAAGAAGAAGATCTTATGAACAGTTAAGACATTTTATTATAAAATATAAAAATATAGACATGCGAAATTATAATGGTTATTATATTGTAATAAATTACTCTTAAGGGGAATGTGAGCCATAATTTTATGTCGTTGTCTATCACACACGCAACATGGGAATTTAGACGTTTTATATTTCCAACGTACTGATCGATCAATTGATGAGATAAGAATTTAGATTTTGTCCCCCAAAATTTCATAAAATAGAATTAAACAAATTGGAAACATAAAAATCAACAAAAGTAAATTTGTGGGTATGTTAATTACAAATTGTGAGATAGTTGATCCAAAGAAGACTTTACAACGAATTCAAATCAGTTTTCAACATTTTTATCGCATAAACTGATCGATCGGTACGTTGGAAATATAAAACGTTTTCTATGTTGCGCGTGTGATAGACAGAAACAGAAGATCATGGCTTACAATCCCGTTAATACTTTATGTACACTACGAGGTCAAGAATGATAAGATATTATATATTATTATTTCTAGAGTCCGAAGTACCCTTCAGAGAGTAGATATATGTTGTTCGGAAAGTTTTGAACGACAGAAGCTATAACAATAACAGTTTTAAATTATAAAAAAATAAATATAATAAAAAAAAAACTGTAATCGCGGTAAAGATTCAAAAGGATCGTTAAAAGACGTTGATTAAATCTAGGATACAGTTTTGTAGAAAATTGTCATGGAAACCAGAAATTTTCCGTGTGACGTTTCATTTCGAATAAAGTATCACGTATACTGTTAATAACAAAAAATGTAAATGTAATTTATAGTGAGAACCGCTCAATGCTATAACTATATGAACAGTAAATTGAATCTAATATTTATTTAAACCATTTTAGTAATACGTAGACTCAATTGTATGTTTATCAAAGAAAGCTTGTTACGATGTTAAACAAGACGAGAACACGGCATATATTGCTGATGCGTGTATTTTTGTATGACGTGAATAAAATTATAATGTTGAATATTCTATCAAAAGACGCACTCCAAGAATAAGGAATTATGGTAATCGCAAAGTAGACATGCATGCATGATACATTTACGTTCGCGGATTATAAATACAACAGAATATCGTATTGAAATTTTCCGAATGTCTTACTAATTTCCGAATAATTTGCAAACTTATTTAGATACGCGTTGCACAAGAGCCCATAGTGCAAAGTTGATGATTATGAATAGGATCCTTTACATAATTTTTTTTGAGTCTATGCAGTCAGACGGGGGTTTGACGTTTGAAATCTTTACAAATCATGAAACAGGTAAATTAATGGCAACATTTTTTTTTGCATATTTGAGTATATATCAAGATAAAAAAATATTTCGTATCATAACGAATATTAGAAAATATAACACATTTTTTATTTTTTATTATGTTGTAAGATTTTGTATAATGTTTGTAGAAATATTATTTTTCTTTTTTTTGTGTATTGATTTCAATTGATTAAGTATTAATAAAATATAGTTATTAATTACAACTGAAAGATTTGAATAGTCAAAATATCCAACTGCCGCCTGATGTTATGAATCTTATGATGGTCACGTTAAAGGATCACATTTTTGTAATTATTGTTAAGTACAAATATACGGCGTAGGGAAAGTGGCGTCCCCATCGCCCAGTGCGCCTTAATAAGTGCACTGCAGTAGTCCTACCCTGACCTAAGTGGTTAGGTTAAGTCTGGTCCTCGTAAAAATGTTTTGTTCAGGATCCTAAGAACAAGCCTCGGACTAGATTTAACAGAAAAAGATATGGAAACGGAAACCTGGAACTCAATTTTGGAACTTAGGACGTACGAACACTTTACAAACCCGGTGCTGCACAAAGTATGATCAAGGAAGTAGAAAAATATAGTTTAGGTATGGTGGTGTGGTGAATCAACAGGAAATTAGATGGAAGGAAGCAGGAAGAATGGACATGGGCAATATGACAATCCTTTTTGGTGGGTGTGATGAAAGAGGACAATTTTTGCGGTACATTAGAATATAATGTCAACGATAAAAGATTTTAGAGTAATTAACCTAAGACTAGCTTTATTGAAAGTAGAGATGAAATGGTTCGATATTGTATTCATTAACGTACATGCACCCATGGAGGACAAATCACAACAAGAAAAAGAAGATTTTTATACTGAGATAGAACTAATTCTAGGAGGGATTAGTAATAGCAACATAAAAATTATACTAGGAGACATGAACGCCAAAATAGGGAAAGAGAGATCATTTAGACCAACTATTGGTACCCACAGTTTACATGACATGACTAATGACAACGGCACAAAACTTGTAGAATTGGCAATAGAAAAAGGCCTTTGAGTCAAAAGTACAATGTTCCCGCATAAAAAAATACATAAAGGGACGTGGATATCACCTGATGGTAGGAATGTAAGCCAAATAGACCATATATTGATAAATGAGAGATTTGCCATTAACATAACAGATGAAGAACATACAGGAGAGCTGACTGTGACTCTGACAATTTTCTAGTAGCTAGCAACCTTAGGATTAAGCTAGAAACAATGAGTAGAAATATAAGATCGGAAATTATCAGGTACAATGTAGAAAAACTGAAGATCGATGGAAAAGTTAGAAAGTTTCAAGAGGACATACAGAAAATGGCGAAAGAAGATAACTCAAACCCTGAAACTGTAGATGAACAATGAAAAATAATTAAACATACCCTTGGAAAAGTGTCGAAAAAAGTTTTAGGGAAAGTCTATAGAACGAATAAACTCTGGATTAATGTTATATGTCAAGAAGCTCTGAACAGAAGGAAAATAGTAAGAGAAAGATGGCTAAATTATACTAACAATCATGAAAAAGAAAGAATCTTTAGAGCTAAAAGGAAAGAAGCTCATAACATAATTAGATGTGAAAAAAGAAAGTATGTTCAAAATATAATAAAGGAGGCAGAACAAGATCGCACAATACACGGCAGCTATATCATAAGGTAAAAGGCTTTAAAGGCGGATGCAGAAGACAAAAAAAATTTCTGAAAAAGAACGATGGAATCCTAGTGACGAACCAGGAAGAAATAATGGAGAAGTGGGTAAAGTACTTTAAAAAATGACTCAATTTTGAAGAACCAGTTGATACATATACATATGGACACAACGAACTCAATGGTGATCCCTTCCACCCCCCCCCCCATCAAAGGAGGAAATCGAACAACTGATCAAAAGGCTCAAAAACCACAAGTCACCCGGGGAAGATGACCTTCAAGGAGAAATTTTAAAACATGTAGATAGCTCCGTGATAGAGAGAATATACTTATTAATAAAAGAAGTGTGGGAGACGGAAACATAACCGTCAGATTGGAGAGTAGCATATATATGCCCAATTCACAAAAAAGGCGACAAGCAAGTCTGTAGTAACTATAGAGGAATAGCGTTGCTGGATACAACATACAAGGTATTATCATATTGCATCCTGGATAGAATCAAATCACTGGCCGAAAAAGTGGTGGGGGACTATCAATGTGGATTTAGGCAAAACAGGTCAACAACGGACCAGATTTTTATAATCAGGTAGTTATTCCAGAAAAGCTGGGAATATAATAAGGAACTCCATATAATCTTCGTAGGTTTTAAAAAGACGTATGACAGCATAGATAGAACTAGCATTACCGAAATTTTGAAGCAGTTCCATTTCCCAAGAAAAATAGTACATTTAGTTAATGCCAGTATAAAACAGACTAAAGTCAAAGTAAAAGTAGGAAACGCGACATCAAGGATGGTGGAGGTAAGAACCGGACTTAGACAGGGGGGTACCTTGTCACCAATCCTTTTTAATTTAGTATTAGATAAGGTGATCCGAGAAATAAATATTGGTAGAGATGAAAGAGTAAGAATGGATAGAACTTGCTTTAGTTTGCTCGCCTATGCAAACGACATAGTCTTGCTAGAGGAAGAAGAACAAAGAGTGGTAGATCTATGCGACAGGTTAATAGAATCGGCAAAAAAGGTAGGGCTACATATTAACATGAAGAAAACGCAATACATGAAAGTTAGTAGGGAACTAGATAACTTTCCTGAAACCGAAACAATAACATTGGGTCAGTACGAGTTGAAAAAAGTGGAAGATTTCAAATATCTGGGCACGATTGTTACGCAGAAGAATGTCAAATTGAAATTCAACAAAGAATAAAAACGGGAAATAAATGCTTCTATGCACTAGAAAAACTACTAAACTCGAAAGTCCTGTCCAAAGAGATTAAAACTCAGCTATACTTGACAATCATATGACCGATAGTCATGTATGGTTCACAATGTTGGACGTTGCGGAGGACTGAGATGGAAAGATTAGCGATTTTTGAGAGAAAGGTACTTCGCAAAATATATGGACCTGTATATGACCAAGACCTTCAAGGATGGAAAAAAAGGCCTAATCAAGAACTAACGAAGCTTTTTAATCGACCAAGTATTATAAACGAGATCAAATGGAGCAAGTTAAAATGGGCAGGCCACGCATGTAGAAAGAATGATTCAATAGCTCAAAGAGTACTCCAAGAAAACCCAAGGAGAAAGAGACCACTGGAAAGACCAAGCTACGCTGGGAAGATGGAATTATAAAAGATTTCCAAAGTTTTAGAGGAGTGGACTACGAAGACATGGATTGGAAGGAGGTGGCGGAGAATAGGGAAGAATGGGAAAGGATTTGTACTATGGCAAGATGGTCTTAAAGGCCTATAAAAAATAAAAAAAATAAAAAAAATTGTTAAGTACAAATTAAGTACTGGTAACTACATAATTTCTCTTTATTTGTCCGTTTGTTACGCATTGTGACATGAATATTAAAATTGGAAAAAAATAGTATGATAGTTAAATTAATAACTCCACACAATTTTTTGGTTCCATAGCTTGTAGGTTAGTTTTTAAGCATTTTTTTTTCTAATTTGTAAGGCATTCTTCCGTCTTAAATGTTATATATATATATATTTATAAATGTATTCCATTCTTAAAAATAAATTTTCATCTTTTAATCAAATTTTGAATATTTAAAAAATGTTGTATTTATCTCAAAGGAAGAAATATGATAAAAACACGTTTGTACTTTTATTTTTACATGCATTCTGTAATCAAAGAAAGTAGAAATGAACTATCCTGTATCCACGATGTGTTTGTTCATCTGAGTCCTACAAAAATATTTCTCATTAACGCTTTGACAATCGTATAGACAAAAGTTATGGTTTATAATGTTTACATAGTTTAACATTTTTTAAGCGTTGTGAATAAGTAATAATTTAAAAACTCGTAGCTATATAAATGCAAAGCACTGAAATAGAATCCGACTGTTATCGGGTAAGTAAACGTAATACGTCGTTTAAAATACTGCTATTATTAATTTCAACAATCGTCAATCGGTCATCTTAACACGTAAATACATTAAAGTGATAAACTGTTTTGCAGAAACGATATTAATTAGCGAAGTTTACAATAGTTACAGTAGTAGTTACCTACAATAGTTTAAGTGAACAGTTTTCTGACATTAGCCGCAGGTTCATCGACAGTCAACAACTTGAGTATAAATAACACGAAACCGTATAAAATCAATCATAGCAGTTTTCATTTATGAAAATATTCAATAAATTCAATTCGTTCGAATGTTGTACAACACGGTGTACATTATAACGTTGTTTGGACTCATTGTTCCGCATACGGTTGAAGTCCATCGACGAAACTTTTAGTTTATGGTATTATGCCAATGGTTTATGGCTCATGACAATTTAGACTTATAACATTCGCATTTTTTTGTCACATCAAATAGAATTAACTAGAGGACTAATTGGACGTTCTGTTAAGGTTCGAAATTACATATTTTGTCATTATATGGAAGATATACTACATTGTTTACAGTGAGAGTATTCAATTATTTCTGTAACACGTATTACATACTATTCTGTGTGATGAAACGTACGGGACAACGATAGGAATCGAATATGAATAAAAACACTTGTATACTCAATCGGAATGTGAAATTTTTCCGATTCTAAAGTTATATGAGTGTTGAAGCAATGTCTAAATTGGTCAGTTTTTCAGGCCGAAGTATAACTTAGCCGTTCACATTTTGTTGAAAGTAATTTTGCAAGTGAACCCAATGAGACCGTCTTGAAGGAATAGATGGCTTCCACCGTACTTGATACTACCGATCTCGCCGGCAAACTCTTAGATCAAACCCAATTATAAAATTATATTCTCAGCTGGTGACATCATGTTGGACCAATGGCTTGTCGGGACGGCCATTATAATATTATGTCAGATGGTGTGAGTGTTTCACCATAATATGTTTGATTGACCACTCCCCTGAAGCACTTGCTTAGTTCACGCATACATGAACTTGATTTCCGTTATAAGTTGCATCGTGAAAACTTTGCTACATCTGATTTAATTATCGTATAGTATAAGCTGAGGTGTACGACTATTATAATATTATGTCAATAAAACGGTTAGTTTTCAATTCAGCTTTTAGCTCTCTCATACGAACAATGCGCTTGTTCGGTATATAGTTTACTTCAGGAGTATAGTTTATTTGAATTTTGTTGGACCCTTTTTGGTCGCTTTTTCCCTCTTTGTTTTTTTTTTTTTCACATCGATTGGTTTTCGCATGACCGTTGTCATCGTGAAACTCGTAAACATTGGCACGCGCGTGTCAACACTTATCTTGTATTTTCTATCAATCACGTGATATAATATTATATTATAGGTAAGTACTATATTATTATGAACTACTACCCGGGGTCGAACAGTGGTTTTCAAACCGGGTGCCGCGAGCATCCTACAGCTAGGTGTGCCGCGATAATTTTTTTTTTTTTTTTGAAAAATAAAAATTTAATAATGTCAAAAATTAAATTAAAAAAGTTTTACAAAAATGGCTGAGCCATAATATCATCGTGGCGGGCGAAAATCTTGTGAAGAACACTGCCGTGAAAATTTCGTGATCGGCTACGCGTCACGTAACGACAATTTTGTAAACCACTGCTCTACATAGCCACTGCTACATATTTTAGCGCACTGCTGTGTGTCACACGTCTCGCGTTGCGCAAATCGTTTCCGTGTAGCCGAAAGTCGTTCTCTCGGACTAGTCGTACCCGCTTAGCTCTTGATCCAGCGCCATTCGGCTCCTTTTTGGTCCGCCTCCACCCAAATGATGCGCCGCGTGCTCTCCTACGTTTCGCGTCCGTTATGTCGCTGGAAGTGCTGGTTCCGGTGCGCGATGACCGCCTTGGCGCTCGGCTACGCGGTCGAGTACGCGTCCCGCAACGGACCGCAATGGGTGCCGGACACGAACTATTTGCACTGGTCCACCGACGTGCCGGCCGTGTCCGTATGCCAAGCAGCTTCGTCAGGTCCACGTGGCGAAAGGTTCGTGCAAAAAAGGTCAAAGGTCCAATCGTACAAGATTAAGTCCCTGGTTTTTTTTTTTTTTTTTCATAAAACTTTCTACTGGGCGGTACTCTTTTCGCCCAAAAATGACCCTTTGCTTCTCGACCAAATATTTTAAAACTACTTTACTTTTTCGCCCAAGAATATTTAATAACGATTTCCGACCAAATTTTTATAATCCACACTTTAGGAAACACTTACTTTAAATTATTTATATCTAACTATCGAGGAGGCGGCTTCTCTTACTCTCCAAAAATGTATTGTGTTTTTGTATATTAATATAATTTTTATATAATATAAGTAAGTTTTTATCAAAAGTATAAATCGTCAAAATTGTGTTAATATAGTAGTATTAAATAGAATAGTTTGATAAAAACTTATTCTTGTATTATATAAAAATTATATTAATATACAAAAACACAATACATTTTTGGAGAGTAAGAGAAGCCGCCTCCTCGTGGTACTCTCCGGGTAATGCTAAATGGCTTTATAAAACTAATTAACACAAATAAATAATTTAAATATAACAAATGTATTATTATATTAATTTAAAGTAAGTGTTTCCCAAAGTGTGTATTATAAAAATTTGGTTGGAAAGTGCTATATAATAATATTGGATGAGAAGAGACGTGGGAAAAAAGCGAAGGGTCATTTTTGGGCGAACGGGGTCTTGCTCCTTTCTACTAAACACTTCAATTTTTTTTTTTAGGATACCTAGACAAACGACTTTTAAGGGACATCAGCTTTTGTTTGTCCATTTGTCCCGGTGAACTCACTTACTTAATAATAAAAACCATAACTTCTAAACATTACACTTCAATGATGCGTATCAAAATTTAACATAATGCAGATTATCGACGTGGTTTTCTGCACTGTGCATTTCTAACATAGCTACATAAATAAAATAATTCTACTGTGGTCCTCGATTAAACATAAACAATGAATAAATACAATTTATTAATTCAGATAATTATCCAGCCAAGTACTATTATATAACATTTTTACTTTTGAACTTTTTACTACGCATTTAAAATACACTGCGTGTGCTACTGCTGTTAGCTTGTACAAAAGTTGATGGCACCAGAGTAAAAAAATGTAAATCCTTATATGCGTTCGATTTAAACCGTGATTCTACGATATTTTTTGGTTATGTGACTCTGTTTCTGTGACTCTGACAAATACGATTTTATTACACGTTGCACTTTTACAGCAGAATTATTTATAGTACACTCTTGTGAGGTATCTCATCACAAAGTGCATCTTAGTGCACGTAGTATTAGGCACTGGTCCCTAAACTGGTCCGTGTTGGTGCAGCCAAATTGTGTCCCGAACACTGGAGGCTAATAAATGTTTCCATGGTTGTTGGGGTTACAGATACTACAAAACAAAAATATGTATTTTTTCTCATTTTAATTTAAGTACGGTAATAAGTTTTTTTAGTTACCAAAGATAGTTTTTAAGTGTATTAAAATGAGAAAAAAATTGTTATTGTAATTTGTAGGACTTACCAAAAACCATTATTATAATGCTTTTGTAAACGTTTGATACAGACATTTATGATTTCATGTGAATTTATGAATATGTCAAAATATAAATAAGTATTCAATGTTTTAAAAATAATTTTCAATTCCTGAATATTGATAAAATCTAAATTACTTATAAAATCCACTTGAATGTACCATATAGTGTTATATGGTTTACAAGGCATAATATAAATAACGTAAAATATCAGGAATTTTATTTAACTGTATTCTCATATTACCGATTGGTGTCTCGATTTAAGCAGCAGAAAAAAGGTATATGATTCTTTTAAATAAACAATAAACATGTATAGTAAAAAAAATATTAACTTCTCTTTCTCTCTTTCTTATTTATTTATTTTACTCGTAGTTTATTAACGAAAATAATGACAATGATTGAATTTCAAGACTTGAAGTTTACATAAATCATATTTAGTGTATTTGACTCTAATAAAATATACTATAATTATGCTCTCATATTTTTTCCAGTACTTACTGTACAAATTAAATAAATCAATTACATTTGTTACTGTTTGAACAGTAATCAAGAATAACATGCAATTATATTGCGCAATATTTTTATGTACACAAAACGTACAGTCATAACTAGAAAGTGTGATTTTCTAAGAGCTTAAAATTACAATTAATGAAGTTTGTCCGTTCCAAGTACAAACAATTTAAAATACTAATGCATAAATATGTGATCATGTACATTAGGCAATCTTATTTCAAATCAACTATAAATGTACTCTTAAGATTTTTTACGAATTTATTCTTTGTTCTTCCGTCGGCTTTAATTTTTACATAAATTGCACTTAGCTCAAACAAATCTAACAATATTCAAATTATTTTATACGGCTTATCGATTTTTATAACATACTCGCGTACTAATAACCTTTAATTATATATTTAGTTTACCTATGTTATCGGTTTTAATTTGGATTATGGTATTCTGATATAAATAATACCATGCAATATTATTTATATGTTCAAACTAGTAATAACTTTGACATACACATAAGTTGTAGCAATTAAATATGAATAAAAATTATTAAAAATTATTCAATAGCTGTCATCACAATAACAATATATTTTCAATAAAACACATCAGGTGCTACTATTATTAAATCATTCGATTGTTTGTCAAATGCATTTGGCGTGTTAAGTAATGTATATCAATAAAGCAATTTATAAATTTTATATTAGATATACGTTTTTAAGACCCAAAAGTTGTAATACTTGTAGAATAAAAATATTATAATTTAAAAGTAAAATAAGCTTTATGTATTTTAAAAAGACAAATTCAATTAGCATACATGTTGTATCACGTTAAGGAGTTTATAGGATATAAAAATGAATGTATAAGGTATAGTTGATGTTTTGTTTTATGTCTTGATTCGATAAATTCACATGTCAACGAAATTATTTAAATTACACGTTATATCGTTATATAAATAATAAAACTTTTTCTTATTTATCATATACAATATATTATCTCTCATACGTATACACACACCATAGATACGAGCGCATCAAGCACAGAGGTGATTATGAAAAAGTCGGGTGAGTAACAACATTTGAAATACTTTTGGCACTAATTTAATATAAAAAAACCAATACGTTTCTGATGGACTATCAACTTTATTACAATTTCAACTGCAATAATACCATTTTTTTTTAACTTCTTTCATTTTAATTTTAATTTTAATTTTTAAAATATATATTTATTATTATTTGAACAGGGATAATACTGAAAGTAAAAACTTTTTGAAGCTTATACTTGATTACTTAAATATTATTCAATATTTTATATTATTTGCTTAAAATTGAATAGTTTAGGAAAAATACACTACTCATTGAAACACTGCTCAAATGTTAAATTGATTAGCACCTAGATTAGAAAAAAAATAAAAATTCTTCTCTTTGGAAGAAATATAACTTGGTATTTCGAGTTTTGAAATATTGTATTTTATTTTAATATTAATAGTCAACAATATCCTAACCTAATATTTTGTATGATGAGTTGATATATTTTACCAATGAATATTAATTTTGTTCAAGATCAATATTTAAATAATACTTAAAACTGATAATTATTAATATAAATTCAACAGAGGGTTAATATTTCTTTATTACTATAACTTTCTTGCTAGCTTTATAATCCACCAGTATAGTATTATGAGCATAATATGATATACATAAATTGTTACCATAATAGTAGTTTTTTGATTTTGTTAGATTTATCATAACAATAATTATCGTATAGTATCATTGAATTGAATTTATTCCCAAAGTTTCATATTTTAGTTATAATCATTGGTATATTTACAGTGGGGGGGGATAAGATCTCTTCCATGAAAATTTTTTTTACATTTTTCTTATCTAACAGTTAACATTAATATTAAAAATATTAGCCCCCTAAAATGTACATGAATTTCGGTCTATATCGTGTACGCAACAATCATGCTCGCAGCATAAACATTTTCTTCTTTAAAAAAGGTTAAATCGTTAACCTATTAGGAATAATAAATCAGAAGTATATATTTCAACCTTTCTTTATATTTATCTTTGTTAAATTAAAATACTATAACTATAGATATTAAGATTTGTAAGTCTTGTTATTAGAATAGACTAAGTGGGGGTAAGCTCTATTATCTTATTGTCAACGAAACATATACATTTCATCAGATAAACTATGTATAAAAAAAAAGAAAATTAGATTTTGTCTAGAATTTGGTGTTATAATGTTGTAAATATACATAGAAAATGTAATATAATATTATTTAATATTATATATCATGTAGTATAAATATATATGAAATATAAAATATAAAATAAAATTGTATTTTATAATATAAAAGATTTGGTTACATACTTTTCATGTCACTTATTATATTATGCTTAATTAGTTGTTATAATTGTTTTGGTAAAATTAGTTTAATCAATTTGTGTATGCAATGAATTACTAATAACAATATGAACCACCACATTTTTGAGAAACATGGTAATGAGAAGGGTGAAGGAGCGAGGAAGCTCTATTCAAATTAACGAAATATTTTTCAATTTCCTTCGATGAAATTCTAAACATAACACTTATCCCGAAATAAACAGAAATAACGGGTGCAACGAGAAAAAAAAAATAATAATAATTATAATAAAGATGATCAACAAGTCTCGAAATGTATTTATTTTCTAACCGGTCATATTATCATGATTCATGACAACATATTTTTACATTGTTCTGTTTTTATATTTATGCGAAAAATGATTAAAACTAGTATTGGTTCGATCCATTTTATCCGCATTAAATGCATTACACGTTTGACAACATTCGTGCGTGATTATGTTATTCCCGCGAATGCCCTAAATTAAAATGTATTCCAACAGTTAAACAACACGTATTGTTTTTTTCCCCCTTGTGCAACTGCAGACACCACACACATATCGGTTAATCAGAGTGAAATGTAGGTTTCTACAAAAAAAGATATACGTATACATGAGTACATTAAATATGATCATCCCTTTACGTGTTATAAATGATATTTGTACAGTTGCATACCTCTATTTGCAATCAAAAATGCTAAACAAAAATATCGTTCGGTGTGGATGTATAAATATATTTATTGCAAATTTTTAATTTTTTTTTCGATATACGGTCATGGCCGATGTATTATATCTAATGCTTAGGTACGAATATTTTGTATATCAACATATACACGATAATATGTATTATGTATTTTTATTTCGTTGTAAATTTCATAAGACAGCGAAAAACGGGATATTAATAAAACACGGTATGTGCTATATACGCGTGCGGAAAGAAGTTGAGTGACTATAATAAAGAATAAATGATATATATTTAATTAAAATACAAATTACATTTTCACACTCCGTAATCTATTATTAAAATATTGTTTCAATAATGCGAATCCGTGCAATTTATACAGCCCCATTGTATTCTGTATTTATTGACACTCGATAAATTAAACCAGTAATAAATGATTTCTATGCCTGTACAACGATTTTCCGTAGTGTTTTTCATTTTCATTTTTTTTTTCCAATCAAGTAAGATTTATTACACGATATTTTTAACCACACAAACAACATTTAATTAATAGTTATGAAACAAAAAATAATACACATCGAATTTCATTTAAAATGTTACGTGCCCTCGATTATGATTTATATCATGTATGTATTGCATTATTTACATACTATATATATTTATACAATTATACTTTTTTAGGAAATTATATAAACATAAATATAGTAATGGATGAATTTTCTTACCAATTACTTTGACGTTCTTCTGTCTTGGTCCGTGATCAAACGTTCAAATAGGAAGTGTGCATCAAAAAATTCACATTTTAATGCATAATTCAATTGGTTCATTTTTTATTGTTATCTATCATTAGTTTTTCTTCCATATTCTAATAACAGCGTGGAAACAATGTTAAATGTCTTCCGGTAAAAACGGTTGAATTTCTTTTGATAAAATAAGTACCTAAATACTTATTTTTCAGCTTCGGGATTGAATGCAATCATCTCATCATTACTAAATTTTAATAAATTAGTAAATTTTTCTTAGTGATTTTTTTTTTAAGGAATTTTTAAAATTGGAGATGCTAATCCACGACAAAATTAATCTTTGTCCAATAGTCAATATGTAAATTGCGACAAAAAAAAAAATAATAATAATATTATACAATCTGCGACAAAACCGATAAAATGCATTATACAAACTGTGACAATTTATTTTATATACCTACTACAATAAACCGCATATACATATCATCACGATAACATATAAGGATATAGGTGCATAAATTATCGTTTATTTTAATTTCTCATTTTGATACACACAAAGAAGGAACGAATATTTCTTTCATATAATTTCCTGTTAAATAATCCAAAAATGGTACAATATTTTATCATTATTTGGCGTATCTACTATAAAATCAAAAATAAACGAATCATTGACTTCTTCAGGTTCAATGAATGGAAAACAAAAAGTATAACTTCAAAAATTTCCTCTATCTATGCTTTTTTCATTATAGAGTTTAGACGGACCAATTATTATTTTTGATTCATATTTAAATTTAACTAATTAGTTGAATTCCGTGATGTTAAATAAAATATTAAAGAACATAACATGTCTGTGGAATACAAACTAATTACATACATGCATACAGAGTGTATAAAAAGCATATAAAACAAATTTCCACAATTTGTATAACGACGTATGTTACCGATTATTTCGTAGTTTACACACCCCCTAAAAAATACGATAGTTGATTATTTTCAGGAGCAAACACAAATATTTTTGTTTCTAATCTTTTAAGTGTACATTTGTTGAAATATTTTCAAATAAAATCATAGTTTGATTCCTGGCCTTGTAATTTGTTATTTTAATGTAAACATGACGTATAAATAGATAAAAAATCTGAATAAATTAATATATAAATTAATTATTATTTATTATATTTATTTCATGGTTATAAATAATCTTTTATTGACGAAATATCTCTCATTCAATGCAAAGCAAAATTGTCAATAGTACAACGATGATTGAAAACACAAAAGAAAAAATCCGTTTGGTTTACTCCCTTAGAAATTGCAATATATTATTCTTTACTAGATTTTGTTTGAATAAATTTCGTATTACAATTCACATTGTTTTTTTAATACATTTTCATAAAAATTAACGTAAAATTCATTAATTGAAACAAATTAAAAATATTTTGTTTTTATTTATTTTCCTTGGGTTACACGATTGTTTTTAATTTTTTTCTTATTCTATCTGTACTACAATTTTAATTTTAAAAGAGCAACGTGTACTTTTTATGTGTATTATTTGGCTTATATACACTGTATGTCTGCAAACACTAATATATTTGTAAAATTACACTGTAATTTACTGTTGCTCATTAATTATTATGTGATGATTTAATATCAGCTTATAAATTCAGTTTTCTGTTCAAGTTTTCAGCAAAAAATGTATTGTTAAAAACATTTGCTTCACATTTTTACGTCGTAAAGTTTGAAATGTAATTTTTTCTTACCTTTTTATTTTACGCTCCTTACTGGTCCAATGTTATTATTATTATATTTTTTATTTATTTTTTTACTTTTAGTATAAACTTTTATTTTCAAAAAGTTCCGAAAGTAAACGTGATTATTGTGGATGCCATGGTAAATTCGATTTCGACGTCAAAACAGAAGTAAGAACTGGAGACGTGCATTCTTCTCATTAAGCACATAATATTTTGCAATCAATTTGATTTATTTTTAACAGAAACTTTAATCTTATTGGAAAGAAAAAATTATTTTCTTCATCCATAACATTAAGAACACATATAACTTTCTTAGTAAATTTAATCGTTTGTTCGTTTAACTTAATATGCATTGGAAGCAATCGAATATTTTTTACAATTGACTAAAAATATTAATTGAAAATTTGAAGGAAAAAATGTTTTATTAGATATCAAAACACAAATAATTTTTAGTTCCTTAATGGTTTTTATTTATTTATTTTGCCTTTTTGAATACATTAAACATTGCAATTATTTTATACATACAAATTAAATATTATACAGAATTATAGAATAAGTATATACAAACAAGTTTAAGTATTATGAAACCAGCAAAACTTATGAAGTTAATAATCTATTAAGGAAATAATGGAAATGGAGCGATTGTTGAGGAGAATATTTGAGTCGGGACTTATGTTACCTGCCTACTTATATACCTATTCAATAATTCCGTTCACTTTTACATTTATTCCATGGCTATACCTACGTAAAATAAGCTTTCATGTCTGGTACAATAATTGGTTAGATTGGTAAATAAAATAAAATAATCTTATGGTTCAGATTGTTCAAAAATACTGTTGGTGAAAACTATATATACCACTTTAGGGGGATCCACTGTTTATATTATATTTTAGACGCTATTAGATTATACCGTGTGTTTATTAAAACTCACGTTCAAGTTCAATGAATATATATATATATATACAATCGAAATGAAAAGTATAAAATAATTTTATGAGAGTCTTAGTTAAGAAGTTTCATTTTTTCTCATTTTAAAATTAAAGAAATATATATATAGGTATATACGTACCAAACAGTTTATTGGAACACATCCCGTCAATCTTACCAGTAACCAATTTGTCTGTTTTTTTTTCCTTAAAAACACGTAAGCATTTTTATTCTTAATATATCTTATTATCTATTTATATCTTATATTATATCTTAATTTAAACACAAACATTTCGTACTATAAAAAAATACATACAAGAATATAAATATTATTGTTATTGTAATATTTCTAATTATTCACAAAAAAAAGAAAAAAAGAAAAACAACTAGTTATGTTTAATTGGATTATTTTTATTATTAATAGATTTCGTTTACTTGATAATATTTATAAACATAATAATGCATACCATTTTTAATTTAATCTTTTCTGAGGAGATAAAAATAATACTAAAGAATATCTGTAATATGTAACAACATAGCAGCGATAAATAAAATATATTAAATTTTATAACAATGGAATAGGAAAATTCAAAGCCATTTCTCCCGGGCCTTGGCAAACGTAAATGATTTTAAACAACGCCTAAAATACATTTAGAGGGTTACCAAACATATATATATATACGCTCATAAATGTGATTCAATACCCGAAACTCCTTTCCACTGCGTGTATATGGCTATTTTGAAACGTTTTTACCAATTAATAAAAATTGACAAATATAATGTAGTACTTACCTAATATTAATATTATATAAGTATTAAAAGACTGGATTAAAAACAAATAGTTTAAAGACTTAAAATTCAAAACTTTAATCATGTTAAAACATAAATTCAGAGAATATCTATGTTTCATTTTTCATTAAAATTTGTATTTCATATTTTGATCCACATCATTATTGTGATTTTGATTTTTCTTAAGAGCCTTCTAAATTACTCAATTCGATGTAATGCACAAAAAATTAGAGTAAATAAAGAAAAATGGTATTCATTATGACAATATGCCATATATTATCGAAATAACACGTCATTCTACTCTTAATACGATTAATACGATTATTAATAGCTACCCGAATTACCCGGCCTTGCCCGAAAGATATTTTACTATTTCACGTTAGAGAAAATTCTATTTCAATTTCTTTTTTTTTTTTATATATACAAAATCAAAACAAAACAAACTGAACTACAGTAGTATGTTATTATGTAATTTGATATGTTCATCAGCTATACAAGCTATATTTAATTGCGTGGATCAAATCGTTATAATGACAAAATATAACCATATTGGCCCTTGATGTAATTTTGTTTATTCATGTGGCTCGCAAATATACCCATGTTGACTACCCCAGACTTACAATGACATTGTAGAATGTAGAGTATAGACCAATGGATGAGGCAAATCGTTGCCAGTGTGAAATGTGAAGTCAACGGTCATAATCCTATAATGGAAATATTTTTTTGAATTTATTAATTAATAAAACATATTGCTATTTTAACTACAAATGTTCAACTAAATTGTATTGATAACTTCAACTAACTTTATAAATATTTCCCAAGCCAATGATTTATAATTAATAACTCATAATTATAGCGAAAATCTATACCAATTATGTTAAATATGCTACTTATTTATTTTTTCTATGTGAGAGATCAGATACAATATACAATTATTTGAGGACAATTTTTGGTATGATATAATATGACTACAAACAGTATATGGCACAACCAAATTTGTTCCGTGCTAAGTTTTACTTAATTTTAAAAATAAATCCTAAATCAATCTTCAATACCAAAACAGAAATCGAAAAAATTAAATACTGGTAAAGAACTGAAGTCGAAAATTAACATGTACTACCGATATAATATTAATACCAAAATCAAAACATGACTTTTTTTTGGCTTACAAGTTACAAGTCTTGGTAATATGTATATTTTTTTAAAATGTCAAATGTAGTTTAAGCTGATTGGAGATGGTGAGTGAGTAGTATTTAAACTTTGAATATATAGATTATTATTAATTTACATTCAGTAAATTGTTAGATACTAAATTATAACAAATTAAAGTACTTAAAAGAATATTTTGAAATACAATACTTTGTTGTTTTATGATTTTAAATTTAAATTAATTGTACTTTCTGGAACAAAATAGCCTCGTTTCATAATTTTTAAATATCAGAGGTATCATTGATTAAATAAACATCATATACTAATTACTCTATGGAAGTACTAAGCCCCATGTAAAAGTTAATTTACTAGAATATTATACAAATACAATGAAGAAGTTAGCACAGTATAATTAAAATATATCATAGACAGTAAAATGTATGTGTGTAAGTTTACTTAAAATCTTTAGATAGGGTTTTCCATGAAACTATAAAGTTATTTTTTTCCGTATCTTAATCGAAATATTATTGTTTTCTTTTTACTTTTTTGAGTTTGTAATATATATATAGCTACATAACTACATCATTTTAATAGTTATAACTTTTAAATACTGCATTTGAATAATTTAATATTATTTAAAAATAAAAGATGGAAACTATAAATAAAAGTGAAGAATAACTTAAAATAAATAATAAATGGATAGAATGAAAATATGAAAATACATCTTTGTATATTTTAAAATATTTTACAAGACTTACATGTTTATGTGACATTTATGACATCATCAACTGACTAAAATATTTAAGTCTTTTTATCACCAGTTCTAAAACAACTATGTCACCATTGTTACCATCTAAAATGTATGTACAATAATAAAATACTCGTATAATAATGTGTATCACTACTTGTCCCTTGGAGTTATTTTTCGATCCAAAAATTGTTTCTGCATAGAACGTCATCCTAAAATATCAGTGGCGTATTTTAACTTCTAATCAAGAGGAAAGAATGAAAAGATCAGAAATAAATACATCAATACGTGTTCTTGCTCGTTTTTTTTCTTGTATCATCCATCATTAAAAATAAATCATTCTGGTTATCGATGACTAAAGACGACAAGGCATGTCATAGCATAATATAATACCTAATACATGGTTTTTATTTCATTTTTCGATCATTTTTTACCATTTAGCTATACAAGATAATGTACCTAACGTATAACTATAACTTTATAAGTGAATAAAATATAAGTAATTGTAATATAATTCTACAAATAAACCCAACAAATAATTTATTCCAGTGTAATTACAACAAAGTTTTAAATACCTATATAACATGTGAAATAAGCAATACTTACATAAGTTGTATTCTTTCCGAATTCGGCCAATACATGGTTCCAGTTTAGCTTCCCCCCCTATTTTAGAATTTTTGAACAAAATGCATCACTACACCACGTTTGTATATCATTAGCGAATTTTAACCTTACATTCTCGTCTATGTAAATATTTGTTTTGTCAACATCGTCTGGAAATATCGTCTATATCACTAATACATTATAAAATGTACCATTTATAAGCTAAGCAGAAACCCGTGTTATGTATTGTTGTACGAATAATAAAACGGTTTTTATTTAATGTGCTGTTTATTATTCCAAAGAGTTGAGAATCGTTAAATTTGTACACTCGGTTTTTTTTCTTATTGGTTAGATATTATTATCAATGTATTATATTATATATATTCTGCACAAAATCAAATCAACAATGCAATTTTACTATTACTATTACTATTTTATTACTATTTTACTATTACTATTTTACTTATTGATAAAGGAATGTGAAAGTTGACAAGTTTCAAAACGTTCGATGTAAAAATATACATCACCGAAAGGATAATAATTATTCACCAATAGTATTATCCTGCAACGATATTACATTATATTATGCTGTCAGTAAAATTAACAAGCAATATTTTTATTTTTTTTCAGTACACCGAAGTTCTCTGGGATAGAAAATACTTTAAGTGAACACATAACACAGCTGACTAACGAGTGGAAAAAAAAGGTTTTAACATTATTATAATAATAAAAGCTGTATACAGACAATTAATGTCATCAATTTGATTAGAATTAGATCGTATTATATTGGTAAAATTTAAAATTTAATTTTATTTACGCATCAATTTAACGTTATCAGAGATTCTGAGATTGTGTCATGCATGAATAGAGATTTTTGTATACATAAAATATGTCCTAAAGCTGATAAAATGCTGGACATCCAATGCTTAGCTTTCAACTTGTTTTGTTCAGTCGACAGTGTACAATTATATAAATAAATAACGTGGTGATTGTGCCATTTTAAAAACTATTACGAGATGGGACCCAAATGACCTAGGAAATGTTGGACGAATTTATTTGTATTACAAAAGAAATAGTTAAATTTTATAATTAGTAAGAAACAGGAAAAGTATAAAACAACAATCATTTTCGTTACGAACGTTTTGTACGAATTTAATTGTGTCCAATAAAATTATTAATATTATTAATAAATGTAGGTAATTCATTATATTTTTTTAATTTAATACAACAGTTTAAAAATGTTTTTTTAATTTTAATTAAATTAATTAAACTTTTTACAGATACCAAAAAGTTAATCACATGCTTATTTATTTAATAATATTTTAGATACACTTTAAATATTTGATCAACTTAACCTATATTTTCATATTGTCTCTTAGTATGGAATTTTAGGAATGCATATATTATATTCACAAGCTATATAAGTTATGTCATTTCTATTATTTTACAAATTCAAATTTACATAATTTACTATTTTAAAAGCAATATATTTTTAAGAAGACTTTTTGGTATAAAAAATACCTCTAGATAAACGTTGAATTCAAAAATTTTTTATAAGAATAGTTGATTTCTAAAAAAAAAAATAGTTTAGAGCAAATACACAAATATTGTTATTTATTGATAACAGTATTAAAGTAATAATTTTAATTTAAACAAATAAATAAAAGTTGACTTTTTAAGTTAATTACGTATTATATTCAGAACAAGAATCTTGAGTCTAGGGTAAAAGTTTTCCAACAAAATATAAAATTCGACCAGTAGTGAACTTTTGAAGTATTTGAACAATATGTTTTGAAACATTCGTCAATACTTGTTTTAGTTTTGTTCATTAAAATTGAAGCTAAAAAATTCTCTTACACAGTCAACTCAATAAACTTCAATTAGGTATATTTGTAAATATTTCAAAAGTACTTCGAAAGAATAATGTTTATATGAAAGATTAAAATGTGCATCTAATATACATTATGTGCAGATTTATAATCGTTTATGAAGTATAATAATTTACCATATTACTATTAAATATAAATACACTGAATCTATGAAAAAACTTGCCTTAAAAAATAAAAGAAAATGTTTTTTTTTTTTGCTTATTTAACTCAATTGCCAAGAAACGCATAAATAATAAAAGCAAATGTTACCTATATGTCTTTTATAAGTTAAAGTATTTTATTTTGATTAAGAGTATTTCATATTTCTCAATAATAAGTTGTGTTTTTTGCATTTTGAATGTTTCATGAAAATTTATGGGAAAATAAATTAAAATATTATATTAATTCTGTTGCATGATCATAATATAATATAGCTGCATTATAGCATTATAACGTAGGTATATTACGATCATACAATGTGCGCGTTTATTCTTTCATTTAAAAATGAAACTAGAACGTTTTAGATAGTTTTCTCTGCGAATATATATATATAGAAGCTCTTTTTTTTTACGTTCCTGTAGAAGTTAAAATTATACCCTCGGGCACTAACACTGAAAATATTGCTTAAATGGATCCCTAGTGTCATTTTACAACAAAAATAAAACCGCAATCAAAAGTATTGTCAGGAAGCCTGAAAACAGTCTATGGATAAACGTTTAAAAAATGTCCAAAACTATTGTTTATTCTGTATCAGAAAAAAAAATTGCTTTTTTATCACTATAATATTGTATCTACTCGTAGATGGTAAGTTGGTGAACCACTTTATTGGATTGTAAGTGGAATTTAGTTTTCTCTGTTAATCACATCACGTGTAAAATAGTAATTTAGACGGATTCCATTTTTTTTTTCATTCCGGAACTAACTCAGTGATGTGATAAGGATTTGATTTCACCTGGGATTTTTCTATACTAGATTTGTTTTTTGAAAAACTAGGGTTTTTATCAAAACTGGTCAAAATGTGTAATGTTAATTTTGAATGGTAATGGTGGTTAAATTGAAAATTGAGAATATCAATAACTTTCAACTTAACGATGAACTCAAATCTGATTTTGAAATTATAATGGTACCTGTGACCTATCACTGAATCAATTAGTACCTAGGTTCGTTATGCCGTTACGGAAATGAAAGGTCCAAATTACTATGTCACGTGACACGCGTGCAGTATGCTGTAGGTACGCACAGTGAAAGAAATCATCACTTCCAATTGCCTTAAGGTATAGGTCCGGGATATGATATATATTATTATTTTATATTACATAATCAGTTGTTAATAAATACGTTTTGTGTAAAAAATAAATGTTCTGAAATTATAATTTTGCTTATAGGATAGTTCTAGCTTGTGTAAAAAAATCTTTAAAAGTTGTTCGTGGAACGGAAAAGGATTCAATTGTTGCAGGCATTTTCAGGCACATCGTTTCGTCATCGAAAAACCGTGTTTTTCGATTAATTCCCAGCAAACAGTGAATAGGTAATGTATTTTATAATATGACCAGTGATATTAAGCCCCGAAATGTATATGAAAATTAAATTAATGATTTACAGAATGAAAAAATTAATTGTCAGCCATTTTTCGAAAAACGGAGCATTGACAATCGAATTCAATGAACCAGTCGAGGTGAGCACAACTTCTTAATAAAACGTATTTTTGTGCATTAATAAATAACATATTGTAACGAACAATCGCTATACATCTATCAAGGTTTAGTAAACAACGTTATGGAAAATCTAAAAATTAAACACAAAAGGGGAAATCAGTTACAACAGATAACACAAAAACGTACAATTTTTATAACTATATTTTAATGTCAACTAGAACTTTTGGTTAGATAATAACAAATTATCATAAGAATTTTGCTTTTCTTACACGAGTACACGAATGATCATTTCATTTGATATTAAGACCATTTGTGATTTCATAAATTAAATGTTAATAATAGCATAATTCATAAATTCATACTCCTATTTAATATTTTATACGTTCTATTCAATACAGTGACACTAGTAGATATTCATTATTGAGTCAGACTAAAAATTGAATTCAAAATTTTTTCATAAATTGTTGATGGCAAAAATTGATTTCTTAACTTTTTCAGAAACACCTCCATAAAAATTCCTCAAAATATTTCAAACATATAGTTACTCTTTTAATGTTAATATAACTGTATATTAGACATATACATTTTTATAAAAAAAAACATCATAAATTCAGTAAACTGAGTCTTAAACATACCAGAAATTTGCTATAGTCAAACATCATTTTTTGTACTCTTAACTGAGACATAAAGACATTATAAACAAGCTTAACATTTGTATGAATCCGAAAAATGTATTCGGTTTTTTTTCATATTTTCTTAAACATCGTTGAATATTTTGATATTATAAATAAATAATTGAAGTTGTAAGCGATTTAGTCAAGGATGTTGTAGAAATTAAGATACACAAACTACTTCAAATTTGTAAAAAAACATTATTATTTTCGTTTGTTCTAAATGAAGAAAATGTTTTACCTACATCAATCATAGCCGAAAATGGAAATTAGTATTCAGAAAGTTCATTTTCAACTTTATTTAACTGAAGGGTCCAGGGCTAATAAAATTTGATTGCTTCAAAAATATAAAACTGAGCATTTTGTATGCAATACAAGACTCGATGGTAGTAAAACACTATTGCTCTAATATAAATAACGTGGGACATAATATTATTTATTTTTAGATAAACAACAATGTTATACATTTTGTTATTGTTTTTTTGTAAAATTTTTGTTTATAATATTTACATTTTATAGTTGGTACTGTATAATATCTCAAATCCTTCATAAAATTAGAAAACTATATTTATATAACATTTTAATCAATTTGCATACTTATACATAGTTCGTACCGTTTTTAATCTTGAGTTTGAAATTTAGAAAAATGTTTCACGCATCAATTCTCATAGTATTATTATTCATACTAAAAAATGTACTACTAGAAATTTAAATCAAAAATACATTACTATCCATACGAAGAAACCAACTAAAAGTAAAATCGAACAAATACTGCGAAAAAATTCCAAGATGGTTGTCAAAAACAGTTATTATTTATCACATGTAAAAATGACTTAAATTTGATGCAATAGGAACGGTAATTTGTTCCACAAAGTGTTTTCAAAGCCAATATCTATTATAATATCTGGTGTGTATAAATTGTGTGACTGTAGATTTTTTGTTTGTGCATCTCAAACAACTTCCTTAGCAGAATATGATTATAAAACACTTGTCATAATATATTATTCGAAAGCGAAGAAAAGAAAACCGAACTTACAAGATCGACCAAATGTGTTTTCGTATGTATTTTATTATTCATATATTATTAGAAATTCAAATAGAGTGAAAAAATATGAAAAAACCTTCAGTTATATAAACAACGAGAATTCAGAAAAAAATGTATCGATCAATTAAGCTGAATGTTTGATTAAACTGAAAAAAGAAACAATAAATGAGGATCGAAATATGTTGTCCATCGGTTACTAACAGGGATTTGTCTAACGTCGCCGTAAAACATACTATATTATAGCCATAAAATATAATATGCAAATGCCATATTAGGTCAGTTTAATATAAATCTAACAGTAGTACACGAGGGTCATTCATGCACAGACGAAAACCGTTTCCTCTTTTTTATTGGGCAATTTTGCAGTCCAAGATGCATTCAGCTCGTCGTTATGTTTTCCGCGCTGGACTATTACGTTGGACGTTCGTGATAATATTATTAAGTCGAATATTAATGTTGGATTAATATTAATTGGATCGTTAAAAAAATCCGTCCTCGAATGTGGATTTTTAATGTACTTTGGTGTTCTTTGAGTGAATTTGACCGAAGAGCTTGGATGACGGCTAGGGTACGGCAATACGTATTCGGAATTTTGGATTAAATATAATCAAGCGACGGCCCGGGACAAATTAAACCTTAACCAGATCATGTTGATTATGTAGTGGAACACCGTGTGGCAATAAATTATTATAATTTATGAACAAAACAATAATAAGGAGCCGCGGTGGCAGTCTACCCGATTCAAGTTAGATTTCGGACAAATCGTTATTCGTCGAACGGACGATGAATATGCAACATTAATGGTAATGATGATAACAATAGTAATAATAGTTTACAGCGTTCGATACCGGCTTTTACCAGGAAAACACGTGTAAACTCGAGTGGGGAGGGGAGAGTGAATTATGTTTGGGTCTGGCCACGGAGCCGGCTACAACAGCTAGTATAACAGTCCTTCTCAAACCGTGGGCCTCGGTCCCCTATGGGTCAGTGAGTATTTTACCCAGCTACCCCGTGAAATGACATTGTACAATAATGTGTAATATTATGTTGGTATAGGTACAGTTAAGAAAAAAATAATACCCTATTATTTAAACGATTTTGATGAAAACAATTTGGAAACGGATGGCGAACCTACAGTAGGCTTTTAGCGTGTCGATGCCACTTTGGCAAAATGTCAATGGCACGCAAAAAAAAAAAAAGAATAGAATTAATTTCAATTGATTTAAAATTATTTACTTAAATGAAATAATATTATTGTACATAACTTTAATTGAGTTAAAAGTAGCGAATTTTATACTTTCAATTTTTTTCGTCAACATACCTACTGTCATGAAAGTTTATTCTTTATAATGCCATAATGGTAAATGATTATTATTAAATTAGAGTAAAAAAATTAGGTACCCTGATCAATAAAACTATAATAAAATTGTTATTCGTGCTTTACAAAAAAAAAAACTACCTTGACTCAAGAAAATCAAGACTTTGATCATGAAGAAACAGCAACAAAAATCACACTAAAATAATATAATTTATAATATTTTAGATTTTATTATTTAATTAAAATGTTTAATCATAATTTCTCGGAAATTAAACCATGCTCCATAACATTTTCTAATTTAAGTGTATTAATCTCGTACGTACTTAATCAAATAAATGAAAATTTAATATGTAATACGACACTACATTATAATAGTGACATTATTTTTTAAATCCCCGTCAACCACTCGATTGGGCACTTGGCCCGAAAAATGCCCGTGCCGTGCACGTTAGAGGAGTGTGGGTGTGAGGTGCATAATAATCGTACACTCCATATCGGTGGGTTTTGTGGGTTTGGGGGTCGTCGCATATTATAGAAGAAAACGGTTTGACAAAATCGCTGCAGCTGGCCATATCATTAGTAAGACGCCCGTTAAAGTCGCTCAAGTCCTGGGGTGCCGGAAGATTCGAAAACCGCACGTGATTTTACACACATGTACTGACCTAACCAGGTGTGCACCCAGGATTTTAGTTTGGGGGGGGGGGCGGAGCTTAAACATTTTCCTATTTTCTTTACGCACAAGTAAATAAGGCTGTAGCAGTGTAGCCCATAAACGCAAAATATGACCCAAACGCGACCCAAGAGCGCAAATTAATTTTATAAAAAAAAGTGTAGTTATTTAAATCTTATAGTTAAAAACATATAATTAAAATCATATAGTTATGATTATATACAATGCTATTCGTGATTATAAAATGCGTATTTAAATATAAAAATATGTAAATAATTATAAAAATTGTATTTAATTTAAAAGCAACATCTAATAGATGTTTTGTTTAAGATCAATAAAAAATAAATAAATAATTAAGTACCTTAATATTAAATTTGAAATTTGAAGTCCACAGTTTTTAAGTAATCCAATCTTGAAATATTTTTTTTCTATGTATAAGTTCCATGCTTTTTTGCATGGTAGTTGACTTTAAAGCAGGTAATACCACAACTAAGGTACAAGAGCGCATATTCGTTTTGCGCTTTTGGGATATCGAAAAAAATTGACATTTTGCGCTTCTGGGCTTCAACGGTAAATAATTACCACAAATTATAAAATATGGTAATTTTTTTACAATCATTATTGTATTTATTGCATTATAATACGTTTGATCAATCATCACTGTAGTGCTATATTTGTGAAAATATGCTAGGTATTATAGTAATGTATAATTTAGTGGAAAATATATTTTTGGGGGATGCGCAACTGGACGTAACCACAGTGTTTTCGCCCCCGCACGCATTTACAGGTATCGTTGCACGGTGCCGGGGACGTGCGTTTCGGCCAACTGCGCGACCAGTACGCGACGGTGGACGCGGGCGAAGAACTCCATCTGCTGTACACCGCCCGGCAAGTGGTCGAGCACGTTTCGTTGGCGGCTCTGGACCCGTCGGTGCGCGGGTGTGCGGTGCGCGGCGAGCGACGGTTACTCCAGCACCGCGTGTACAGCGAGACGGCCTGCCAGCTGGAATGCGCCGTCCGCGAACCACTGACGTACGGTGCGTAACCGGTGCGGTGTTGGCGATCATGTCCGTAATACAGACCGTATTACGACCGTCACGATTGATCGACATTGCGTTTTGATTTCATCGGCACATTGATTTCATAATAATGCGCACGCATGGATGTTGAACATTCACCGCAAATAGAGAAACATTTCTTGAATTTTTGTCTACAAAAAAACTTGTAAACTATTGCGGTTGTTGTGACATATTTCACACGAATTCGGACTTCACGGGGTTGTGAAAAAAATTTGTGTGGAACGTTTACATTTTTTTTTTTTTTTTTTTTAGATTCTGAACGGAGTGATGGAATCTATTGATTTTACAATGACGTGCGGTTTTTTTTTTTTTTAAATTTTTCTTTTTTTTTTTTTTTTGTATTTCATCACATTTTGGGGCAGTAAAAAC
>JAIPRK010000948.1:0-111290 GCA_025469195.1 Chaitophorus viminalis
TATACAATGATATCTATCATTGCATTCAAATTTAACAAATCCATTGTAATAATGATCTATCCTATAAACGAGGTACACTCCACCCCCAACTGTACAGCAAAGCGAGGCCCACCCGTTTTTTTTTTTTATTTGGATTTCATAATTTTAGGACAACATTATATGGTTCAATGATTTTTGAACTCGTCGAACATACATGGTCTATAAAGTTTGTATTATTATTATACGTGGTATATAACGTGGTTCTTATAATATGCGCGTTACTTCGATTTTTATTCGTATGATTTGTAACAACAGTATAGAATAAATAATATAACAATGAAACAAATTGTGTACGAAAATATTTATTATAATGACATGTGAAACGTATACCGTGAATGAGTGATTTTTCTCAGCCACTAAAGGAGTTTAGATTCATAATAAAATCGTATTGGCGTTTTCTCGTTATAAAATCGCGAAAATTATGGCACGTGCCAGAAACCGTTTGCCGAGAAATCCACGTCAACGAACGCAGCTGGGCGGATATAACGAGGTGAAAATAAATATCTAAACGATTCGTGCACGTACATAGTACATACATACAACAGTGTTGTAGCACTTCCTACATAATATAATAGGTTCACGCTGAACACGATATTTTTTCGCTCTGCATGTCGCATTTACAATCAGATCGCGTCGTGTTGGGTGCACGAATTATGTACTATATCGTAAATTATTTATGTATATTGTTTATAATAGGACGTTGCAACCGGAAACGGGAAAACCACGGTGGGGGCTGTGGCGTCATCGTCGGAACCATATAGAGGTGAGCGCGAATTAAATGCGTACGGTTCATACCGGAAGCTGTATGGAATAATATTGTCGTGTAGCCGACGAGGACGACGACGACGGGGTGATGATGTTTCACGAGAACGAGAGTTAAAATGAAGTTGTGCGCAGGCGCCTACGTATATCATGCAAATAAATGCGACGAAAATCCAATATTTATTTAACTGTTTGTAACCGGGCAGCCCGCCACGGCCGTTCTCCAAATATCTCTCATGGTATTAACAGTTCTAATTTTATTCCTCGTAATAAATATAAATTATTAATAACTATTGATTTTATCCGAAATTATAGTAAATAAAATTCAAGGACAATACTGTAAGCAATGGAATTCTTTACTTGATATTTGATACAAACAATACCTATTATACAAATAGTGATTAGTAATGATAGTATTATAGATGTTAAAATTATTAATTTCAATAACGTTAATTGTCAATGCTGCTTTCAAATCTTAATGATATGCAAAGATGTCTACCTCAAGGACCGAACTAAAATCTATTTACGGGTAGGGCGCTAACCATAGGTATAGGTAATTAAACTATTTATCCACCTCCATAACCATGACAACCTAAACACATTTTTTTCTGCTTTAGTCCCCATTAAATTTTGACTATGTGGCTGTACCGAGGAAATAGTACATACTTTTTTTTTTGTGGGGGTGGTACTTATGTTACAACCCCCACTCATGTTATCCTATTCAGGATTCACCCTTGGTCCAATAACGGTGTTCAATTATTATCCTTTAGTGCCCAGTAGAAAAGGTTTTGTCAATAAAATTAGCTTTTCAAAGTTGCGATTATAACGTTTGAAAACTCCTACTCGTATATTATTATATTATTTATAGAACAATAGGATATAATATAATATTTTGTGTATTGTATATTAATCAAATTGTCTGTACATTTATTCATTTATAAAAATTATTGAATAAACTAACTGTAGACAGCATATTGGACTCCACAGCTGACTTTTCACTTAAGTAATTTTTATCATGACTAATTATGTCTTTTTATTCAAATAAATTAAGACATTGATTTAGATTAAGAATTGAATTTTACAAAAGTAGTATTAGATACAGAATATTATGAAAATGCGGAACTGCAGGAAAGTCATTAGGAAGTAGTCTGAAAAAGTAACATTTTCGGTGTCATACCATATAACATATATTGTCATATAATATTATAATATACAGCTTTTGTGCGCAATTTAGTCAGTTTGCGAGTTATTGTAATATCATTTAGGTATGATTGTTATTTATTATAATAAATAATAATAAACATTAATTACTCCACAGGGTTGCGTGTGTACGTAAAATTGGAAAGATGATCCCGGGCGCCTGTATACACATCCTTTATTATTGTAATTTATGTAACTGTATACAGTGTATACTATACACCTCTAGGCCGTGTGTTCCGATACAGTTTCAAATGATAAGTAGCACTTGTGTGCATATTATACGTGCTACGCAGTATATATTACAAACGCTTTCCGCATATCAAATGTGTTCATCGCGAATGCTGTTTTGATTTTCTCGTTTCCAAAGATAAGATGCATTATGATGAATAATACATTAATATACTCTTAGATTATCTCTATGATGTGATATATGCACAGCGGTATACGATATTTATGTACTGTCGAAGCTGGCTATAAAATTATATTTATAACGAACTTGACAGTTCTTTTAAAAAAATTCAATTTTTTCGCTTGAAAGACTTTAACCCGTACAAAATCTTATAATAACGATATGTAAAAATATTACTACATAATATTGTATAATAAAAATTAAAAATAATGTAACAATAATGATAATTTTGTTATTTTATATTAATAATGATTTTATTATAGAGATATGATTTATGATGTGTGGCCGTATCTAGATATACGAGTATAGCTCATTACTTTACCTAAGTTTATTGCGAGTGTGTATTTTATTCATTACCGGTTTAGCATTTATTGTAGATCAGTATAAAACAAATATGAATAATGTTAAAACGTTTTTTAACGAAAACTCCAAGGGTCTACAAAATAATTCACAATTTAGAGAGTTTTGTCAAATAAAAGTTCGTTGAATCGATTGTTCAAATGTATTATACGTTTTGTCCCGGTTACTTATGTAAAGATTATTGTGGAATACACGAAATATAATATTATTAATTAATTTTATAACTTTTCAATTCCCAACGTGAACCCCGTGTGCGCGTGTTGCCATACAGCGTTATTATTGTATTACTGTGCGCAGCCGTTTTCGTGTACACGCGCGTTTCCATTTAAGCGTAACTTACTCTTACGGTGATTTTCTCGACTTTACTCGACATCTCCGATTACAAAATATAATAATATTTTACGCCCAAAGTTTATATAATACACTTCGTGTTTACAAGTTTATGCTACAAACTTGGCACAATGGCTCTGTGGTGAATATTATAATGTATTTATAATATTTTCAACGCGATGATATTTATACATATATTATAATATGTACCCATGTTATATTATATACACGTTCGAGCATATCGCGTAAGTACGATTTTTCAATGTCTCGCGGTTCGTCGTTCGCTGTGTATATCATATTATAATTTTCAATTATTCATGTATACGAAAAGTTTTTCCCACACGTTGTATTTAAATATTCAACTGCTCTAAGCCTGACACGCGTAATACGCGTACATCGCATCTGCGTACCATATCGCGATGAACGGCATTCTTCTATGACACGTGCGTGCGCCTAGAATCCCGTGGCCTAGAATATTGCCGAATATAAGTAATGATGTACGCGATTCGTGTAGGTGTGTTTACATCGAAAAAAAAACACACACGGTATCGCCAAAAATGCGGAAAACATTTGATTTCTACAATAAAAAATATCATTCCAAAATATCAATTTATATTCCGATCATATCACTCGACTATCCACCAAATACGTAATAGAATCACCGATAAATTATCATCATGGTTCGAAAAAAAAGAATATTGTCCAGATATATTCCTTGATATCGAGCAAGCATTTGATTGTGTTTGGCATGACAGACGGACTATTGTTCAAATTAAAATCATTTTTACCTGCTCCATATTTCCTCATTCTAAAATCCTATATCGAAGACTAATATTTTACTGTCAAACTTAACAATTCATACTTTCCTTACCATAAAATCAATGTGGGAGTACCCCCAATAAATGACCTATCACCTATACTCTATAATATTTACATCAAATATCCTCAAACCAAAACATATAATTCTAGCGATATATACAGATGATATATACAAACGATACCGCTATACTAAAATCAAACAGACTCGAATATAGCCACCCACGATATAACAGTACCATTTGAATCAAATTTCTAACTGGACTAAAAATTAGAAGATTAAGATAAATGAAAATAAATCGGTCCAAATAAAAGTTTCTCTTTGTAAAAACGAATATCCACAACTGTTGCTCAATAATGTACCAACTACCAATTCCTATTCAAAATGTATCTAAATACCTAGGAGTTTATCTAGACAAAAGGCTTCCCTAAGCCCAATATTCTAAACAAAAAAGAAAACAATAAAACACACGCCTACATCTTCTCCGTCTATTACTGTCTCTTTAATGAATCTAAAAAAAAAAAATTAATATAGGTACAAGATGATTTTCCCTCTTTTTGGTCATATGGTATTCAAACCTGGGATAAAACCAAACCGTCCAATATAAAGCCTATACAGGCCTTTTAGTCTATATGTCTTAGACATATAACTGTAGCCTCATTGTATATGGCCAACGACGCACTACATAAGGATTTACAAATTTCAACAGGCAATGAAATAGCAACTCCACAACACAAAAAGTTCCATTCAAAACTTCAGTCAAGCCAAAACCCTCTCATTTATCGTATGTCCTCTTAACCCATCCCCAAAATCCTCTAAGGCGAATAATAAAAAAAAAAAAAAATGATCAAGAAATGCCCTTTTCTAACACAAAAAAAAAAAAACAAACAAAAAATAAATGGTCTTTCCATATCAACCCACCAAATTAAACAGGAGATACTGTTTATTGACGATTTCCCCCCTTAAGCCAATCAAGTCATCTTATTATTATTATTATTATTATTGTATAAATTATATTATCCAATTTACTTATTGTGCTTTTCTGTTTAGATTGTAAATATAATTTATATTAATAAAAAAAAAGTTGTATAATATACAACGCGTTTATCTTTCTTTGTGTTTTCAATTCGTTTATTGGTTTACAACGCGTTTTAATTATATATAGACAATTGAAAATCCGTGAAAATATTTATGAAATATTGAAATCGTTATAAAATTCTATAATGAAAATAATGTTCTTCGTGTATGTATATTATAATAGTTAAAAGCATATGAACGATTTTACCGAGATACGTAAAATTAAAGTGGAAGATTTATCGTGTACGTAATGCATAATTATGATTGTTATATAAAAAATATAGAAGTTTGATATGTGCGTGCAAGCGTTGTAATTAAACAAAATATGATACACCTAATTAATTCAGCTTGGACGAAAACGTTACGTTTTTAAACTAAGTTTTGATTTATCACTCAGTGCGAGATCCATATAAAGCTGTGCAATATGACAACGGATCAGTAATATAATTAAATCGTTCAAAACCAACGTGAATGGTGTTATTAATTCAACATTTTGAAATAAAACGAGTGTATAATGTATATGCGATGTAGCGTAATAAGACAAGTTGGAAATTTATGACTTTTCTACGCGCGGGAGGTGGGGAAAAAAGTTAATGGTATATGTTGGAGAGTTAAAAAAAAATATAAAAGTTTTTATTAATTATTATATATACACTTCATGAATGTTTTTAATGGTTCATGTTCACGTGGAAACGTGCAATATCGCACAATCTTAGAGGGGGGAAAACACATAATATATGCTTTGTTTCGGTGCTACATTGTCTTGCGTTTGGCTTTCACCGACGAATTTGTTAAACCTTTATTCTTGCGCTGTCTTGAAAAATGAACCGAAATGTAATCAGTTTTTGAAATAAGTCTGATAAGATGAACTGGCAAAGCGATTATTAGTAGTCGTTCGATCCCTGTACGTTACGGAAATTCCTTCTTCAACTGCTAGGGCATGTGTGGCATGCGTGGTGGGAGAAGGACTGGACTAAGTATGTCAAATCGAACGTTAACTTTCTACGGGCAATGATTCGACAGCCGTTCGTAGGTTCCGGAACGAGGTGGTGGTTGTATGTATTATATTGTAAATCAGAAAAGATATAGAAAATCATGAATAGCTCATCTAGGTATATAATGTGTAAAAGAAAAATATATAATAAGTTCTAATAGCTATAAACTTTTTCAAACTTGATTTCAGATGAAAAACTATAAATGTCGAGTTGGCTTGACGTTTGGCCGGCGAAACAGTAATTTTGTTGATGAAACTTAGAACTTCCGAGACATAATATGAAGCGTTCGGGACTACAAAAAATATAATTATTTCTTTAATTTAAACATAAATATTGTTTTATTAAAAATCCTGTTCTTAGTGCTCAAAACAAATATTAACACTTCAAATAACTAATTTTGTATATGATATACGTGACGATTTTAATTGAATTTCAGAACAACTCGAGTACAATACGAGTATAGTATACACAGTTGTTAAATTAATGTGTAAGTATACTTAGGTAGTACCTACGACGTGTGTTACGTACAATTGTAATTTATCCACACTCAAGAAAAAATAAATTCGTTTGAATTGCGTTTTGTAAACAAAAAAAGCTTTTATAAATAAACTATCAACACATTGAATTATTACATTTATTGTTGGTTATATAATTAATATTGTATATTGATATGTATGTGGAGTAATGTGTACAATAAATATTAAAAAATCAAATATATAATATTATTAACCTCAATGATTTTTGATAAAAAATGTCCCATTTTCAATTACAAGTTCTTTGAATCGAAAGTTAATGACACATTTCCCGATAACTTGGTTTGACTAAAATCATTCTCATCTTAACGATATATGGAAAATTATAAATTCTTTTTGCATTTCTTCGTTGAATATAATCTACCCTACCACAAACCTTCAGACCCTCTTTGAACGTTTTTTCATGCTCTTCTTGGGCGACTTGAGCAACTAAATCAACGTAGGACATGCCTCATGGCGCCTCATCTCATTCTTAATCATTTAAATGCGTATACTATTTCCATTTCCTAGATTTATTCAATGATTCGATGAAGTCTCTTTCATCTCGATACATCCGTGCAGCTCTCCTCTCACCCTTTTATGATAAGAAATAGTCAGAAATTACTCGTGCGTGTGTCCATATATTATTCTGAACCATCTAATTATATTCAATCCTGCGGGTTTTCTTCATTGTACTTAAATACAGGACGTAAATGCACTGTAGTTATGTAATTCGTTAAAGCAACTTGTATACGGATGATAAGTGTACATAATAATTTGTGTCAAGATTGATATTGGCTATATTTATAAGAGGATGAAAAATATAAAAATAAAGTTTACTTATTATTTTTATTAAAAATACAAGAAGTATGAACACGTATGTACATAACGTATTATCCGCGATGTTATCTATGATGGTCATCCAATGCTGCAATGTCTCTGCGGTCGATGACGTATAAGTATCGTAGTATATGTGTATTAAGACTCGTCATTACTACAGAAAATTATAAAAGTGAGTCATCGACTCATCGTCGTTGTCAAGAGCGACCTAATAATATTATAATGTTGCCGATTAATCATATGGACTATAAGTCTATAACCTACATAGCTACATTACGATAATGCTCAGAGCTTAATGTGCATCATTAGGTATTGTTCTAAATCGTGTGCAGTTTAGTATGAGACGTATATACTAACATATTCGACCGTGATCTTCGTGGGAGGCTAAAGGACCAGCATATATATAAGTGCGTTGTCCGCGTGCAATTTGCTCGTGGTCGTGGCGGAAAACATTCGAAAAATGCGCCGTTAAAAATAATTATTATTTCCCAACGGTATGTATAAGATATCTGTGAACGGGATATTATAATAATATTGTACAATATAATATTATCATACAGTGGTCGGCCGGAGTGTCTCGAATAGTTACGGCGTTATCGCAATCTGACGTACAGTGTCATTCACACGCACAAATAATACCGCCGCCGCCGCACTCCTGAAAGCCACGACGTAACGTATTGGGGGTGTTTTGACCATAATAATACGAAAAAAGTGAGCAATATTATAATAATGTTCGAAAGATAAATGACCGATTATATTCCTGTTATACGGAATATACGTGGTTTTTTTTTTTCATTTTTGGTTTTCCGGTTTGTTATAATATTAAGGAACGGATTTATTTATTTTTATTTTTTATTTTATTTTTGCCCGTATCTAATGCATATTTGAAATTTAACAGTGCATATTTTCGTTCTGGTAATACAAAACAATAAGTTGATTAATAAATTAATTATAAATTTGATGACGAATAAGATATCAGAGAGGTATATTCAATTTTAAGGCGGCTGAAGCAGCCTACATTTTTTTCATATTTAGATCAATAAGCTGGAATACAATTCACTTAGTTCTAGTTGTCCGATTTTAATTAAAAAAAAAAAAATTTAAATTTCTTAGCTTCTTTACTGTGTTTTGTAAGAACTACAATTTTATTATTTTTTTTTTTTTAATATTTTACGAACTTGTATGTTCATTTATAAAAAAAAGATAAAAACTTGAATGCATTTTATTAAATAACTTGAACTAAAATCAAAAATCCGTTTCCTAGATACATATTTCAAAACAAATGCATATTTTGTAACTTATTAAAGTATTATTAGTAGCATATTTCGATGATTTTGTATGCATATATAAATCCGTTCCCAAGACATATAATATTTCCCCCTGCGCCGAAAACATGAACATTTCGTAATATCATATCCGGTACACGAACGCGCGTTTTTTCCAACCATTGTGGTTATATCACAGTACATATTAGGTATGTCCGTTTGGAATGTATTTAATTTTGTGTGCTCTGATTCCGATTTTTATTCCACACGTATAGCGTATAACTGGTGTTTATATTATGTTATACAGTACACACGCATGCACAGGATCTATGACATATATACTTACGCACGTTATAATGCGTGAACAGTGGACATACGTGTTTTTATTAATTCCCGAGCGATTAAAATATCTACGTTGATTTTATAATGTAAGTTCGGTTGATTTTTTCACGGATTTACGAGAGTACGTACAACATCACGTATAAGGTACAACTAATTGAACATTGCAACCTCTACTTGAATTGAAAATATTTTATTTCTGGCGTATGTATATGAAAAAGAAAAAAGTAATAATTTTAGTTATCAAGGGCTATTATTCTTATGAACCTGGTAGGTAAACTATATTGTACATAGTTGCCTGTTTCGTGGGAGACCTCAAGTATTGTTGAACATTTGAATACAGTGTACGTTGTCGTGATGCAAAATCGGTCACAAGTGGTACGAATTATATCTAAATATTAATTAGTAAACGATGATTATATTATATATTATAATATTGTAAGTGATTAGTCAATTTGAAATATAATGTAACTAAAGAACATATAATAATATTTGTGTCAGTAAAATCTCAGAAAAATAATTTTGTACTCTATGGTATATAGTATACACAATACCATGTAGTATTTAGTTAAGAACTTTGTGAGGTTCCTTTTTTTAGAATTACATTGATTATTGTTGCATTGTTTTATAATTTATTTATGCGTTCAATAATTTCTAGAATTTAAAGTTTAAAAATGTTGTAATTGTTGAGGTCAATCTATTAATAAAAACTAATAAAAAAAAAAATAAAGATTTAAAATACAAAAGTCACTTTTTCATTAAGGTTTTTTAGGACGTTTATGTTCATATCTTCATTAGAACCTGCAAAGCAGTAATCCCTTGATTCGGAAAACACGTTGTTATTAAAATTATCTTCAGTGGATAGAGACGCAAACCAATTTGGGGACGAAAATATAATTTTGTTGTTATATAACGAGGAACTTATGGCCGAATATGAAGATTTACTCGTATTACAATTTATTGGAATTTGGAACCGAAATTATCGTACGTTTTCCATCAGCATTTCGGATAAGAATCAACTTTCAATTGCAATACAATAATAACTACAGTGTGGAGTTTTTGGCTACTCGTATAATCGGCGGTATTATAGGGTTACCAAATTTGTTGTAACAGATTGTGATTTGGTTGAGCATCGTGTGCGAAATTATGTGCGTTGAACGTTCGACAGATAAGAAGCATACATACGGAGAGTACTATGTCTATGTATGTTCTCACTTTATGGTCCAATGATCCGAATGGACTATTTATAAATAAGTTACCTGGATGGCTTGAAAAAGCCGGTTGTTATTGGATACAAAAATTATATGTAAATATACTTTAAACATTATTTGAATACCAAACCCCATGGATATATTTTTCAGTGCCATTTTACATTTCGCAATGAAAGTTGTTTTAGTCTTATGAGTTTTGACCATTATATGTTTGGTCCGTGATATTGAAAATCACTATTATATAAACATTGTATCTTTTGAACGTTTCTATAAGTATATACGATTTCAATAATTTTTCTCGAACATAATAATATTTGTAATAAAAATTACTGATTATATTACTTAGTACTTATCGGCTATTCTAGGAACAGTAGGAACACAAAGAATTATTAGAGGTAATTTTTTAAATGACTCAATATTTCCTATTTCATATATAGATCTATAATTTAAAAACATTTGGTTTTAGTTTCAGAAATTGTTTATTATACACATATAATTATAGTAAAAATAAAAGTAAATTATTTCATAACATTATCTTTAATAATTACGCTTGAAAACTTTCATAAATAGTTCGTTCATTGTTTATCTATGTATAATATATACTGAACTCTAACATAATATTATAAATACATGAGTAAAAGAGTACTAAATAAATGTTTAAGTTAAAATTTTTCATATTTTATTATTCATTAATATATTAAAACTTCACTATTAATAAGATGATTTTGTTGTGTGAATAAATATTCAGAAATATTCAGTGTGGCTACGACAGTGACATCAAAAACAAGAAGGAATATTTTTATAGGAAGTAATAGTTGTATACAATTTCTTTACCAAGATTAAAAATTAACAACATTATCATTGATAAATGTTACAAATTAGTATGCTAAACACATTCTTCAAATAAAAAAATAATGTTTAAGAAGGTGAAAAAGTATAATCAAGTGAAAAAATTATTTTCAACAAAATGCTACTATATTCGAATGAACTAAGCTCAGTATTGAATTTCTATCCAAATGTAGAGTAGAGAAAAAAGAAATTATAGCACTTCGAAGCCAAAGAATTTCCCCACTGTCCGTTACACATTTTACTATGATTTTAAACAATTGTTTACACAATTCAGTGAGGTGGCAAAGGCTTAATTGAGATTTTTGTGTTGTGTGGGTCCTGGCTTGTAGATGTACTTGTATAAATTATAATTATCTAAGGTTAAATTCAACTTTGTCTTGTACAAAACAATGTGTAAAACCAGTGACTATGATATGGGTAATATTTTACATGATTGGGGCTTTTGGTTGATGAATGGTGAACACTAGTGGGTGGATGTCCAGTAGAATTTATATTGCCTCTCAGTAGTTATAATTTTGCCACGCCACTGTATAATATACGAATATAAATATAGTGTATAGCAGGGATCTCCAACTTACGACCCGTCAAGATTTTTAACTAATTTGCCAAGTTAACTTATATTTTGAAAATATTATTATAATTTCCTGTTTAAAAAATAATTTATTAAGCTACCTATAAATAATAGACTACATTATTGTTTCTTTAGGTGTAATTTTTACAATTGTATATATTAAAATACAATATAAAATAGTAAAATGATCAGAAAATAATTCCTATCCATCCTCGATTAAATTTTTTTTATGCATCTATATGCAACTTTGGCCCGTAATTCCGAATCAAATTTTAGATTTGGCACATCGTAAAAAAAGATTGGAAACCTCTGGTGTATAGTACAAAGCATATTATTTACGAGTAATTGCATGGGTATAGGGAGGCCTTGTTGAACATTTTAAAATGGAAAATACGTTATCGTGGAATAAATTCGGTAAAAAGTGATGAGAACCATATTGATCAGTATTCGGATTTCCTTGTTCTATATATAATGAACTATATTATGTCGTTACTTGGAAACAGTTTCTAGTTAAACATCATGAAATATAAGTGTTGGCATAACCTCAGAAATATCTTTTGTTCATTAGTACTTTTTATGTCTTAGGAAATAGGAATAATATTATGAGAATGATGGTTTTTTTTGTGTTTGTCTTTGTTCAAAAGACGACACAAAAATAACAGATAAACGAATCGTATTCTTCTAAGACAGTTAATCGACTATATAATTAATTATGTAGCGTAATACCGATTTTATGACGACCTTATAATATGAACTGTAAAATATAATACATTATGAGTATAATGATCATTTTGTCACTATTATAATTTTACAACTTTGACATTGTGGTATATTATAATGCATGCACATAATAATATATTAAATTCATAATAAAAACGGTGATATTTTACATTGACAAAAAAGCTATAGGTATAACTATATATTATACCCTGCAGCTATGTGACAAGAATTTAAGTATACAGATACAAACAGTAAATCGTTAAAGAGTTTGAAGTGCACGCAATGTGCTATCCCCATCATATACTCACATGTCGTAAAGTAGTATTATATATTATTATAATATTTCGTCGTACTGTTATATTACTATACAACTGTCTTTGTCCCTTATTATTTATATATTTGCAAACAAACATCATTAGTATTTGCTTACTGTTATATTTATACGCGTAACATGGTTCGAATGCAATTTATAATATAATAGTATGTAATATGTCATCGATCTTGACTTTGTGACTTTATGAGGATGCCACACCCACATGTGTTGTCTCCGTCTTACAAATGTACAACATAGCAAATTCGCGTTCAGTATATAGTGCAAATGTTGTGTTGTCAGTTTTATAATATTACAGTAAACGCAATAAATTAACCTACGAACAATCGTAAAGGGAAGAATATTATTATCTGTGTCTTTACAATATTTTAATTTTTAAGGCTGTTATAAGTGTGTGAATTATTATGATTTTAAAAACTCGTAACTTTCGTAAAAATTGAAATATTGTAAGCGACTTACCAACATAGATAACTTTTTCTTTTAATGTTTAATAATTGCTAACCTTAATCCAATATTATGAAATAGGTAATTATTATGCAAGTAACGCCCCCACAATAGAGTTATGAAAACTATAAATTAGTTAAAAATCAATTCGTTTAAATAACCAAACCTTAACTCATTTAAAAATTATTGTATATCCATACTCATAGCTATAATTATTTAATTATTGTATATTTATGTATATATTTTTTATTTCGCTGTGTTTCTTTAAACTTTTACTAACGAAAGATTGTTACTATTATATAATACATGTAATTGGTCCCGTATAAAATGAAAATAAATAAAGCTGTCGATAACACAAAATTTTAAATACTGAACGCAAATTTGCTGGATTATTATCACACTATACATTTCCATCACAGCAGACATATTGTATAGGTGTATGTTCCATACTACTATAATAACTTTGTATTAATATGTACTCAAAAGGGAATTGAAATGCTCTATTTTTTCTCAAGTCCCTTCGAACAAAGTTAAATTATTAAGTACGTAATTATATTATTCAATCATACCAAAACTCCAAACTTGCCTCTAAAATGATATCACAATTATTGTTTGTACAGATTTTTTTTTTTTTTGTTGCCAAACTTGTTATTTTTTACATGAAGTTTTGTGGAGTTGTTGTAACTATTCTACTATACATATTAATACATTATTGTCGTCACATAATATTATATATATATATATATATATACGATATAATATTTGTAAGCGCACGTCATAGGTCGTTAAGTATGTTTGCACACATTTTTGTGTTTATAAATCTATATATATCATTATAAGTTACGTGTAACATGGTTTGAATGAAATGCATAAGCTATTATATAAAATGTGTAATAAAACGTATAATCGGCAATGCGAGAAGAATATGTCTTACCGTTTTGTACGTGCGATATTAAACAGGAGGCTTAACACGTGACAGTTGTTGACCGAAATTAGATTCCTAGCCAAAGTACGAGCGCATATTATGCGACGACTTAGATGTCGGAAATATTTATCGATTCTTGTGGCAAAAAAAAAATAAAATAAAAAAAAAAAATAACAATTCGACGAAACGACGATGATGGCAAGGGGGAGAGGAGAGGGAAACACCGAATGGAAAATAAACGCTACGACCCGTAGGCACACACAACACCACTGCTGCTTTTGCTGCTGCTGCACGTGCGTGTACTACAATATCATATCATATCATATATATATATATATATATATATATAGATATGTATGTAAAATATTCGTTTTTCGTCCGTAAATCAAAAATACGTCCGTTACCGCTGCCAAAGGTGTGTTGCGTAGTAGGTATAGGCACACCGTGAAAACACCCGACGGATACGCGTTGAAAATATTATATTTTTCTCTCGGGCATGTACACACACACACACATACACACATACGTACTCATACGCACACGGGAAAAAGAACGTGGACGTGAATTAATAGATTGCACACAAGGCGCGTTGTCGTGTCGTGTACATATATCTAATAACATACCCCGAACAAAGGTGTACTTTTGAATTTTTATAAAGGTCTACTGAGGAGTAAATAGTAGTGTGTGCGCGTATATTTTGTATTTTTGCGTTCCATATATTTATATATATATATATATGTACCCGGGGTGTATTTGTGTGAGTAAAGGGTCTGTTTCGGTTTTGTCATAATTACAATACGGGGTAAGGTTAGGTAGGGTCGTAAAAAAAAAGAAATGAAAAATACGAAATAAAAATACAACGGAAAATTGGCATGATTAAAAACGAAAAGTTGGAGGATGCGCGTTGAAATATTGAATTCTTGCCTTGCGCTGGGTTCGGTAATTCAAAGAGTATAGTTGTAGCCTGTAGGTATATTTGTATAATATAGTAAACTTTTTTTTCGTACTCTGTTATTAAAAGATTACCAAACAGTTTTTACAACAGATGAATTTCGATGAGACCACCAGCACCAGTTAACGTTTGCACTTAATCGAAAATCGAAAATCGTTCGAAATCGGCATCTATTCACTATTGTATATAATGGAACTTGGCTTTTTTACGTACTAGTCTTTTTTGAGGACACTATATCGAACGTTTTTCATTTTTTTTTTCTACAGAGTTGTTCCAAATACTCCCTTGAGACTTGAGAGTTCCCGAGGTACCCTTTTTTCAATTTTGGGCACCTATTGTATTCGGATGTGTTACTTTTCTCACGACAACATATTTTATTCCATTTCATTCCTGCGTTCCATTTCCTCCTTCCCAGTTTTCTTTGACTTTGTTGTTTATTTAATATATATATATATATATGCATATGGAAAGTGCATGTAGTGATTATACATTTCTAATGTTTCTTTGTATATGATATATAAAACTATTAAATTATTCTTCCATCTCGATACCCCACAATCATTTTTTTTTTTTTCAAACTTCAAATAATTACTGTGAATTAAATTTTAATAGAATTTAACTCAAGCTGCAACTGAGTGTTTGTCACTCCGTGAAATTTTATCAAAACTTGTTTCATATATTATATTATTTCTACTACTTGCCCAAACTGCTGAGTTCTGCGCACCAATTTTGTATGGATAGCATTAAACTTATATTTATAAAAACATACATCTTTGGCTCTCAGGTGATACTAGTTATTTATATAAATAGAGGAAACTGATAATAATATGATGTTGATAAATCTGGACGTTTTTGTGTGTTTTTTGCTTCTGTTAGATTAAGTAACCAATTAAGCAATTGACATTTCTAATAAATTCGAGATGTTTGAGTGCATATGATGCATTTTGAAGAATGATCGATTCAATATATTCATACACATTTTTTTGATATACATTCTACTTTTGGTTGAATTTCAATTTGTTCAGTTGACATTGCATTCGATTCGAATAATTATACGAAAAACATTAAGTGTCATACGCATTGCACGGGTTCACCGTTTTATATACATACTTCAATATTAAAATGTTGTTCTTGGACAGACACATTTTAACGTTTCGTATTGTATGGAAATGTAAAACGTTTTACTCCACGGTCATAATAGTTTTTAGCAGAATGAGTTTTAAATGTGTTATTTACAGCACCGTAAGTTTTAGTGTTCGAATGTTACGCAGAAGAGCACAAAGAATGAGTCAGTTTTCAAGAAGGGGAAAAAAAACAAAAATGTAATTTATAATTTCAAACCATAATAATTGAATACTACATTAGGCACACTGTATTCGAAATATGGTCTCAAGTATTAAATAAGGCCATATTTTAGATCCATAATTTTGATTTATGAACTCAAACGCGGAATGTTATTCAGTCTATTCATATTATTTTGTAACACATATTATTATAATATGTTACAGACCACGGGGGAAACGTATTTAATGCCTGGGATATTTAATTTTTTTCGGCAAAATTTTACACAAAACAAATTGATCAGTTTAAAGTTGTTATATAATATTATTCGTTTTATTGAATAATGAGTTGTACAAATTATAGACCGATTTGATACATATTTTTAAAGTGCGTTTCGACATTTAAACTTACACTATTACACTGGTTTCGGCTGTTTCGAGATCGCTATACTCCGTGTATTGCTTTAAGTAACAGTTATTAATAAATTGACCCGTTCGATTGCAATCGTTTTACACATTTTTCTACGTAGCTTTTTTCGGTATCATGTAAGCGAATACACTTATTCATATTTTCTGTAGGGATATTATAGATCGAGTTTTTTAATAAATAATAATTAATTTTAACAATTTTTATAGGAAATATAATTTTTAGTTTACTTTTTATTTATGTTACAAATTTAAGTATTAATAATTATATATTTAATTAAACAATTAAATATATATATATATATATATATATTAAATTATACATTAAACCATAATGATACAATATAAAAAAATATAGCACCACCACCATGGCCAGATTTATTTATTTATTTTTATGACTATTGTATCTCTTCTAGTCACCACACACTGTCTACCCGTCATGATATCGTTATTAATAGTGAAAATGACAGATTAGAACATTCAAAGGAAGCAGTGACTATTTTTTCATTCCTGTATGATGTTAGCGGTGTACTTTAAAAGATATACGACACGCACAACTCTGATAAAACACTGCTAGGATTTGATATAGTACTACTATTACTTTGTAGTTGATGGATGGAGATTCCACCGATATCAACGGACTTTGAAACGGCAGATAAAATTATGGGATCTATAATACCAATAGTTGATTCAAACTTATCTTGGATTGAAGTTTTACGGTTTGTCATCTATATTGGACCCTTATCAAGTTATCATCATTGCGTCTATTGCTTCATGAATACTTTTAACGTTAGTTGTATAACCTCCAATCTATATGTTTTAGACAAATAACTGGAGCCCCATGGTATATGACCAACGACGCATTACATAAAGACCTACAAATCCCAACAGTAAACGAAATAGCAACTCGTCATTACAAAAAATTCCACTCCAAACTGCACTCAAACCAAAACCCTCTTATTTCCCACATGTCCTCTATAACCATACCCAGTAACCCCCTAAGGAGGTTAAAAAGAAAATGGCCAAGAGACGCCCTTGCCTGATAAAAAAAATAAATAAATAAATAAAAAAAATAAATAAAAAAAATACGGTCTCTATAATTGAACCCACCAAGCCAAATAGAAGGTACTGTTGATGGACGGTTTTCCCCCCTCACGAGATTTCAAGACATATTATATATTATTTTTATCAAATTTACTTATTGTGCTTATGTATAGATTGTAAATATAGCTTTTATAAATAATAATAAAAAAAAAAAAGTTGTATAACCATGAGCTATAGAATTAGCGGAAAATTTTTTTTTCCTGAGCTCAAGTAAAACATTAAAACTTACCTAAGATATCAACAATGACTAATGGTGATTATATTAGTGAACTGGACATGGTAGCAATCGAGCATTAATTATTTCATAAATAAAACAATGAAGCAATCGTAAAGGTTTTTTCGAACGTCAAGACAAGAAAAGTGCATCATTAATTTTTATATTTAAATAAAATACTGTCAAATAATCTTATAATTATAAATTATTACTTATGCCGTACATTGTACTTGATTATATTATACTTCCTGAGTAAATTAATGATTGTGCTACAGACAACTTCTAATTTTATTTTCGTTTTTAAAATGTCTTATTTACAAATACCAGCTGTATGTTATATAATAACAATAAAACTATTAAAAAAAAACTAATCCTAATAAATCATAATACTTTTTTAATTACTGCTGTGTCATTATCATCGAGACAGTCTTTTTCTTGGCGCTATAAAAACGTGTGTAAATAAATATTCACGTAAGTTTGTAATTTTTTAGAATTTGAGTTTACATCGTTATTCAGAAAAGTGCTATTAATTTATTCAAGCAATTAGGTAAGGTTACACAGAAAAAAAAAATTGTCAAATTTTAAACGAATTCCTGGTACTGGAACTACATTACAAATGTGGTAACTACTTTCATAACATCTCTAGGGAAAATAAATTGAGGAATATACTAAATATTTGTTGTGACACAACACTACGTGTATACTTATACTTTTAACACTAGTATAATGTGCTCCTATATTTTGTATTATCATTTATGTTATCGTCCATTGAATAATTTTAACTAAAAAATTATTCTTACATGTTAGCTATTATTTTTATTTTTAATATCCTCTTTGTAAATACGATCTCTTCCATCTTCGTCAGACTCGACTGACAACTATCATATACGGAACCCAGCGAGGTTGAGTCTGTTTCCGTCTAGTATTTCTAACCTCTTCGTAGACACAATTTGACTTGCAGAACTTTGTTTATTACGTTATAATGATATGTGACTAATTATCTTCAAATCCTATAAATTGTAATAAAACCATTACGTCAAGCAGTCTTTACCGTTCGCATAATTCGTTTGGTGAACATTAGACGTACCTTAGTAGGTACCTATATAAATGTAGAACGATAAAAAAAAACTACTACCGTTGTAACACGGACACTAATGATGCAGTCACGTAAAAACGTCTACAATATGGAAAATAAAACGTTCTAATTGTTTCCTTTTCAATTGATAGATTTTTTTTCCTTCCTCGCACTGATTTCATTTCGGAACTTTGAAAACAAATAATCTACACGTGGCGGCGGTGGCTGTACAGACTTTGGTATGCCTTTGTTATAATATATGTGTATACACGCGTGTGTATCATTCTCGCGTCCATACTACGATGTAGTGGCTATAGTTTACTGCGACGGAGGGATAAAGTTCCGAGTCGAAAAAAGTTCATTACTGTCACCGACCGGGTACGATGCCAAATCCTACGGGGTTTTTTTTTTTGGCTTTTGTCCCGCTGAAAACGGCACGTCCAGAGTGTGTCGTGTGTGTGTATATTAAGTATATATATATATATATGTCTGTGTGTATGTGTAGATTTAAGTTGGTTTTGTCGGTTTAATGGCCCATGGAACGGAGGTGGAGCGCACTACAAGGGGGTGGTCGGTCGACGAAATGACGTGAGTATACATATGCAATTAGTACAGCGCGCTGCGTTCACAAAGCATATTATAATAATATTACATAATATAACGTGTACGCGCGATGATAGTAAATCGATCAATGCGTTGAAGTCTGCGAGTGCTTATAACGGCAATCGAACAAACACGAGTTTATCTACATAAATATATGCGTACGAGTAAATAGGTGGTATGAGGTTTATAAATCACTAACACACACGCTCAAGTATTCGCGACAAGTATAAACTCGAAATCCATTGTTCTGCTCGTGCGGTAAATGTCGAGACGAACGTACATATTATACAAGTAGTATAATGTAATATTGTGACATTTTTATCGTTTTGACAAGATGCGAAATAATAATATAGTAACGATGATAATGATCGGCTTTTTAATTTTCAAAAAGTCAATCCATTGTATCCGTTATCTACAATAGTATGTCATTGAAATAAATTCACGCCATATGGTTAAGCTATTTTGGCAAACGAGTAAATTATATATACGTTAATACATATAGCGCCATTAACTATTTCGGTGTACGGCGCCGTGGCGATGATTCGAATGAGAAAAAAAGTAAACACTACTAGGCGAATATTATGGAAATCGAAGGGTTTTCGCGAGCGAACACATTAACGCGCATGCGTGTGCAGCACATGCGCGTGAAAACGTACGTGGCAAAAAGGCGTGAAACGTATATACATACCATTATTAAACACTACTGTATAACATCTGCGAACCTTTTGCGCAGACAAATCCGGTGCCGAGGACGTGCGCTATCCGCTTTGGGGTGTATATTATATTCTTTATATTTCAATAAATCAGTACCTAAATTGTATTTACCTATATAACGTCTAATTTACTCCATAAAAGTTCAATTATTGTGAGCCTTATGGTGGTGAAAATGAGTTACTATAGTTCATTATTACAGTTCCTAGTGTTACCATACACAGTTATACTCATCCGTACAGGTTCTTATATGATATTCAATTGGACACTAAAATGAAAATTCTCTAACCTAACTGAGGCTCACAAACCCATTGGACTACTGTTTATATTTGTATTTATTATACAATCATAATTTTTATTATCCGTGATTATGGAATACATTTATTTTACATTATATATAGATGCATCGTGCATTTCGAGCACAGTTTAATAATTACTATAACAATCCGTAAGGCAAAAATGTTGCGTGAAGATTATTTATCTTATATATATATATATATATAACAACATTCTAACTACGGCGTAAAAACATAACTACGATACTATATTTATATAATATTATATGCATGTGTGTTATTAATTACTATAATATCTTCCGTATATTATAGTAATGTGTATACTTCTCGAACGCGTACACATTATCGGGAGCTATCTCGTTGAGACGTAATATTTTGAGTTGTACTAATTAATAATTATATCCACGCCTTTTGTATAATACCTATACACGCATCGACTCGACAAAATACGGACGAAAATGAAGGCAAAATATTGTGCAGTAGCGAAACGCGTAAAATATAATTATCACAATTTCGCTGGATACACAACAACTGTTATTGTTATTACTATGTATACATTTTCAGGGAAACTTCTGAATAACGAACACTCGGTCGTCGAAATATTGTTCACTTTATTCGGGAATGTCAAATTGTGTAAAACCAGAGCATAAATGGTACTAGTTTAAAATATATTCTTTTCTTAAACATGATTATACTAATGATACATGTAGATTTAATTGTATTTAAAGATGTTAATGAACATTGATTACGTAAAATTTAATAAATTACCGAATATAAAGAAAAAACTGATCAGGTGTCTGGTGCATGAGTTACATAAAATATTCAGTTCTGAGAGAGACGATCTGTCGGCTTGGACTGTCACTATATATTTCGTCATTATGTTTAGATTAAAAATAATTTAGTTGTCCGCCATTCGGAGGTTTTTTTTTTGAAAAGGAGTAAGAACATTGTCACGTTGCCAATAAAAACGTCCGCTAACTAGAGGTGTATTATGCGTTTGTATATTAGACTCTCTCGTATTGTCGCCTATACAGACGGGCAATAACTGTGGAATATATTGTAAATACGATCGAATCTATCGACCGGTAAAGCCTTTCGAATAATAATTATCTAAATTATCTACCGGTTAGATATACTATAACCGGGAAGTATATAAATAATATGCTCGTATTATTAAAATTTTAGACGAGTTAATAGTTATATTCGTATACGTATTAACTATTCCGGTTATTTAAACACAAATGTTTTAGAAATGCCAGTTTTCGGGACACTTGCTCGTTTGAAATGTTAACTCGGTCGCGTGCGTTCACGATCTTTTAGCGCTATTAGTAATACCTACTGTCGGACTTTGAAATAATAATAATTGTTGTAATCCCATTGAGATATTTTCATACGCATAGTTATGGTACGCAATATGATGACGTAACGAAGTACTACTATACGCAGTTCCGGAATTTAAATTATAAAGCTACTTATAATACATAATAGCTAACCGTGGATGTGTATATGCATCTTTTTTTGTACTATACCGGAAATTATTTTAAAGATCTTACCATCTCTACTGCTGTGGTCTAGGTACACTACACTTGTAGTTGACACAGGAGAGCGTACTTTACCAGTGATGTCATGTCTCGATTTGTCTCACAAGAGGTTTGGTTTGTTGGTAGTCCACGAGATATTATTTTATTATTATTTTATGAGTTATGTATTTATTATATACCATTATACTAAGTATTATTCGGACACATATATTGTTATTGTTTCTTATTAATATAATTAATATTAGTATTATTTTAAATTTAGATGAATCGTTATCCGACTAATGCATTGATGTTATATCGATCAAAAAAATATCAAAACATTTTTCATATTATAGAGAGCTAATATTAGTCGTTCGTTAAAAGCGCGTTAATCTCCAATGCCGATCGGCGGTCATTATCCATTCCGAGTGAGAAAGTACAATACACTTTTATTGAATTGTTAAAAAACGTGTTTTCTACAAAACCAAATTATTTCGTAAACAACCCATGCATTTAGTACGTACACTCCGTATCATAATATGACGTCAGTACGTTTTTAGGATAGAAGCGTATAGTATTATATACAAATAAAAAGACTTAACGCAGTAAAACCTACGTGGAAAAATTTATTTTTTTTAAGTTTTCGTTTCTGTATATGTATATATATATATATATATTTTCTTTTTAACGATCCACCGTCATTCATCCGGTGTAACAATGAAAAATAATCGTGTCTTTGGAACACGGGGGGGGGGGAGCTGCTTATTCATATATTTATAATATATATCTATTGTTTTACGATTTTTATTTTTTGTTTATACTCGCCTATAAAATATTATGCACGTAATATATGTATGTGTATATATATATATTCATTTTTTTTCTTTTTTTGTACGACCGAGCAGGTTAGGCTTACAGGGTGTTTACTCCGTCGTCACCGCCGTACGGACGTGTAGCCGACGGACCATGAGATCGGGGTGGGAGGCAGGAAAGAAAACGTTATCGGTTGTTAAACGTACGCGCACGTATACCTGTATACTTAAGTGTAACCAGTGTAGGTATATATAGCGTATACACAATATATGAATGCGTACGTATAGTACCTGTACAAACAATTACGGTGCGGAACACGATATTTAATTAACGGAGATATCCGAGTGTGGAGACGTGAGAGATGCGTACGGGACGGGTGAGCTGCAAGTGAAGGAACACAATGATCCTATCGCGTAGATACCACGAAGCGTATTCATTTTACCTGTACAGGGTGGTCCGGGAGGCCCGGTCGAATGAGCAAACAAACGCCAGTGAATCAGTCTTCATGTAATATAATTATATGTGATATTCTATAGTATGTATACGTGGTACTGCATAATATTATGGTCTGGTAAATACCGCGGTTTACACTGATACCACGCTGTTTGTACTGGCAATCGATCATAATATTATTGTACCGCGAAGTTATACAATTACTATGAACAAGACGTTTGTTTTTTATTGCCGGTCCACAGTGGTGGTGAACCCAACCGATAAGATAAACGACGAGACGGTGTAATTTTTAAAACGCATTCCAACCGTGTCGCGTAATGTTACATGACAACAAGTTCCTATACCAGCTATATTATATTGATCACATGTCCTGTATGTACCGCAAAAGCCATTTGGAATACAATTTATGCATACAAACCTACGGAGAGACTACACGTTAGAAATGGTATTAAGTGTGAACGGTTTAAAGTTTAATTCGTTTTCCATATTGGCGTAATAATCGCATTTTTCCTGCGTAGAAGAAAATCGAGATGAGAACGCTGCTGCAGAGTCAAGTCGCTGCGGTAATTCGAATACGAACAGCGACGATAGTGATGAGAAATTCAATCGATAGGAAACTCGAGTTATCGAAATAAATGTAAAGGTGTTGTTAATATAATATGGGGGATTTCGAATTTTCGAGTGACGCAGACTCGACCGTATACCTAATAATAATATATTATATTCCATATACTTATTATATGCGCGCTGCCGAATCACCTATTATTCCGTATAAGTATATTATAATATAAGTAAGGTGCGAATCCGTTCACGAAATTGTATAGATAGGTATTATACAAGAGCGTTTATAAGATAAATTATGGTTTCAAATCGGAATATATGTTATAGAACTTAAAGTTTTCTTCGAGGAAAATAAAACCTATGTATATATAGCGTTATATACGTATCGCGTTCACTTATAATCATTATAAATGATCCGTCTGACCTTTTTTTTTTTTAAACCGCTGATTCATCAGCTTGGTAAAAACCTGTACATCGGAAAAAGCTTAGGGCCATGAATAATTCCATCATCCTCGTGGACCCACCGTACACACTACATTATATTTAATATAAATACCTGCCTACACTATACGCCGCTGCAGCATCTCATCTCGTGCGTGCGCACGCCTCCCCGAACCTTGAATAGGTAACCGCGACCGTGATATTATTATAATATATTACATTTACATACAGGCATCTTTACCGCACGTGTTATCGACTGCTGCAGTTGCGATGCACACTGATCGTAGGATTTCATTTTGTACGTTATCCACGGTATTTATAATCCATGGTCGGCGCTGCACGTGTAGAAATGCGAGAATATTTCGCATCCTGTGTGCATTTATACTGTTTTTAGGGATGCGTGTATTATTAATAAATTATATACTATAACGCACTAGAAAATCAAGTGATATTATACATTTACAATAATGTTATTCCGGTTTATAGCACTAGTATCTTTTATTTTAATCGAATTAATAAACGCTGAAGTTGCTAAGCTAATTTTGATGACATTCACACGCGAAGTTTAAATTACATTACATATATTAAAATATATTAATTTGGATTGTCCACAATCAGCTCAATCTCATAGATTTAATCATTGAAAAATTCAATTATATTTCTAATTAATTTCATTACGTAGATAATGCAAATATACAATAGTTATGCAAATAAATTCCATTTTAAAATAGTAACACTAAAATGCATTTTTTTTTTGGATAAAGTTTCCGTGAATGTACTTACATACTTATATCGTTATCATTTTTATACTATAATTATTGATTTCTTTGTACGCATTATTTACTTGGTTAAGTTTTCAACTAATTTAAATATAATAACTATAGAACTTTAATCAATTTAAATTCCTTTTAAAACGATTTATTTTCAAAGGACCATGTAAGGTAGAGATTATTATCAAAATTCCTTTGTTCATATTAAGTTTCAAGTTGAATATATTATAATCGTTTCTTATGCTTATTAGTAATCACTAACTAGGTATATTAAAAAAATTCATTTTAAATTATCCACATCCAAATATATTAATATTTTAAGTATTAACATTATGATTTATGCTTAATAATTTTCAACGTTCCCAATTTTAAGCTGTACCTAATATTTTTTTTATTAAAAAATAGATGAAATATTCATAAAATCATATTTACCTTGATTAGTTATCTAACATCAGTAAATATCGATGGCTGAAAAAAATGATTTTATTTTTACTGATGAATACGACGATACACGTTGGGCTGAATAATTTTCTATGTACATTTATATTAATTTGTACAAAATAAAATATTTTGTTAAGTTCTACGACCAATAATAACTGAATAACCAGTTAAGTTATTAACCACTCAAGGGTATGAACATTAAAAGAAAAAATGTCTATAATAGATTGACAAATATAAGAAATTTATTGTGCACTTATGCTTGAATAAGTTTTTAAATATTCTTATAACATACGTACAAATAATTATTGTTCAATATAAAATTGGTATTTCAATTTATGATAAATTTGAAGTGATGCTATAATACTTTAAATTTAATGAAAAATCAAAATCAAAAGATTGTACCAATAAATATATAAATATATAATATAACTTGTATCATTTAGTTTTCTTTTCTGCCAGTCTATTAGTTAGTTTAAATATTAGTTCTGAGTGATACAACCGTTGAAAACAAAAAAATTTGAAGAAAAAGGACTTTTGAATTTTATTTTTTAAGAGTAAATTGGACAGTAGAGGCAAACATTACCTAAATTTTAGAGGAAAGTGGTCTCGTAATAATTTATATTATACTTATATAAGTACCAATAAAGTGTGTATATAAATATATAATTATAATTATTTAATTTAAGCACGGACGATACCAGTCACAAAGCACGGTGGTTCAATAAGTTGTAAGTTCTGTAATTATTTGAAAAGATCCAAATATTATTTAATATTTATTTATTATTACAATATAACCATTTCTTGATTAGCACGGTCGTCATGGTAATTCAATCATGACGATGTTCAGATTGTCGGAGGAGAAAATAGAACGATTTTCTTTACACTGAAGTTATTGTTATAACTAAAATTATGACTAATTTTAATGAAAATGTGTCTTATTAAAAGTTTTGCAAGTTTTCGTAAACAAGTCAACTCTTTACTACCATCACAGAAGTAAAAAATAAATACAACTCCATTAGAGATAACAGTTAAAAGCTGAAATGCATTGTAGACAATTTTATCGATTGCTATTTACACATGACGTTTTTCAACATTTTTTCCATTGAATAAATGTTGATATGAATATTGAATATTATGACAAAGATAAAATAATAACGCCGGAGGTGAAAAGGTTAATTCGTTTTATTCGCTAATTGAAAGGTATCCTAACCTATATGTAAACTCAGTGTGTTTAATTTCAATTAAAACGTTTAACCTGTATCTATTATTTTTTATGGGGAGAAAATTCTAACGATCCGTTGGACTTTATTGATCACAAAATACTACAGCTTTGAAACTCGTCAGTATAGCCGGTAGAAGAGGTACCTATACTTAACATCGTTATTTCATGAAATTTCGTTCACTCAATTTTTGCAAATCAACCCAACAAATGTAATTATGTTTAAATGTTTAAAATTTGAAACTAAAGTAGTGATTGTGATATTAAAGTCCGAAGGAATTGAAAGCGCAATGAAAAAACTTTTGTAGTTCAAACATTCGAGATTTTCATTTGACTTTTAAACAATCGCCAAGTAAACAGTCACTCTACCATATAGTAGATGTAGCTATTTCTTGTATATATATTACGTTATTCGTTTAGTCGTTATAAAATAAAACACGTAATCAAAGTCCCGTCCGGGTAGCGGAATCAGTAATTTTTGGGTTGTCGGAAATTGAATCAATTATTTTCCATCGAGAAATGTAAACAATTTTTCCTATTGTTCGATTATTACAAACCACCGTGCATCATAATGACGTAGTTCACTCGGATAATATGCCAACAGTACCTTACTACGAAATAATCAAAAGTAATATGGATTTTAATTCAAAAGTAGTGCAGACGATTAAAAAAAAAACTATTTAAGTTTTAAACAAATCCTCGTGTAAAAAATCCACTTAATTAACTTGATGACTTATGTTTTAATATTATAATATTATGGACTAAGTTTATTTAGCTACAAGTACTTACTGCAGTGGTACAGCCAAATCTCATATTTTTCAACAACATTTTTTGAATAATTTTGTTTTATATGTGCAACCTACCAAACGAAAATCGAGTTTATTATGTGATCTACGTACTATCTGGATTTTCTTTTATTTATTATTTAGAATTTATACAATGGATACTATAGGCTTCACTGAGAGACTTACCAAAATAAGACTATAATGTAAAGTTCTGTATCTTACTACTATGATCAATTAATTTTTTTATTTTGGCTCTATACACTTATTGTAAGAAATAAGTAATAAATTACCTATAGAAAAGTAATATTATGACTTTAGGTTCAATGGTCAAGGGAATAAAATTAATAAAACATGTTTTGTGCAGTATTTGTTTTTAATATTAAATAATATGACCTATAATTATTTGTAAAAAAATTTCTTCGTACCAGTAAGTGACCATTTGAAATTTGGGTAAAGATTATGTTATCTCGATATGATATATTATATTCGATTAGTAACTAGTAATGTATACACGTCGTAGATCGAACGAATACAAAATTTATTTCAGACGAATATACAAAACCATAAGATGAAAGAAATTATATAATAATAAGATAATAATCATATTATGGTTATTATTGAGTAAGTAAGTACCTTTTGTTGTTATGGTAAGATGACACGCCCCTTACGTGTTTATAAGTTATTACATTTATTCGTGTATTCCGTTGTATGAATTAAATTTCGCCAACATAAATAATAATAATTGTTACAAAACCTACCAAAATTACATATATATATATATATAATATATATCGCACATAACAATAACCGTGACAAAAATCCTCTGACCGAATATATTGAATTCCCGCGGTAAATCCCCGAGACGGCATATTATATTATCGCATTTATCACTGCAAAGCGTACGCGTGTACCTATAAAATATACGATGCATATACAAATTTCGACTTATTTCTCCTGAAGAATCGTACACCCGATTACATATTATTATAATATAATACACGATTTATAATAATATAAAATAAAACACAAAGCGATTTTATATACAATAACATTACGTATTATATAATAACAGTACCGTTAAACGTTCGTTATTTGCTTACAAATGTACTCAAATCGTATAAATAAAAACGTGTGTACCAGTATAAATACTTATATTATCCACTGTGCAGCATTTTGATATATACTTATGCGGAACGGATATTTTTGTATATTCTACTGATTTCATTCGGAATCACGGGAATATATCAGCTATGCGCTTATAATATCATGTATAATGTGTATAAATCCATCCGAGATCGTTTTTATTGCCAATGGTGGTTCTGAATATATTATATAATAACATATAAAATGTAATAAAATATTATTATTATTATTATTATTATTATGGACGAACGATGAAGTTTCTGTGTTATTGCCGTGGTGAAGAAATAAAAGTCAGTTTAACTAAACATTTCCAATTCACCCGCGTTATACTTGCACTCGTATTATAATACTTGCGAGATGTCACGCCTAGGTATCGATTTTAGATGAATACGAAATACTGTTGTTGTCTAAGATAGTGTGTACGCAAGGCATCTATACTAGTATGTATTGTACCTACGCGTTCGAGGAAGAAAAATACCCACTCTTGTACAACATAAATACGAGAAACAAAAGCCATGCGTTTTATTTATATAAAAAAAATGTCCATAGGAAAATATTTTTACCGAAAACTATATTACAGTACAGTACATGTGAATACCACAGTTGTACATTCGTATATTGTATAATAACTTTTATCTAAGTTGATGCATAAACGATTTAAAAATAACAAAAATTGTTTGCATAGCATTTATATTGTATACGTATATTATATATTATATATATATATAATATTATTTATGAAAAGGGATCGTTTATATATATATATATTTGTTTATTATAATTTTCGGAATAATATTAACGAAAAAAAAACTATCGAAAGAAATAATAATAATATGAATGAAAATACATAAATTAAATTGTAATTCCGTTTTGTGAGTCATTATAATATATAGACTACTACCCGCCTCAATGACTATTCATGAAGATATTATAATAAAATACACATTTCAAGAGATTAAAACTGTATAAGCGAGGGTAATTATATTCAATTTGCGTTAGTTTTATTATAATATCATTTTTCGACCGTTCCCGCGTGATATAATATTATGTGCTTTTGTTTATCTAAACAAAATAACTGTTTATGTAATTTTGTCGTATTTTGGTAATACTTTTGCAAGCTTTAATATTCACGATAATTGTGTGTTACATCGAAAGTATACTTGTGTACGCAAATTCACGATACGATTTTCGTCAGGTTGTCAGATACTACAATATATCAAAACGCGCATTAACTAAGCTACGCGAACACCCCAAAACGGCTAATAAGACTCAAAAATTCGGTGTGTGTAGTAAATAATACAACGATAACGAATAAGATGTGAGAATTTGTATGAATTATCGATAAAAAACCATACTAATAGTTTTGTGAAGATTTCCGTTAATTACTTGTCGAGTTAACCACATTGTATGTATAATTCAATTTTACGTAAGACATTCGTTTACATATTATTGTACACAAGTATAGTTATGTAGGTACTCGGACCTTATGGACACTTGTTTCACGTGTCACGCAGACATTGCAATTATTGTTTTTTTCCCTTCCATTCCGTGTCTTGACCATTTCGCACAATGCCATTAATTGTTTATAATATAAGTATATCGCAACGTACGGTTGTTTTTTCTCACGCACCCGGGAGACAGGTGACCGCCCGGCGTACAGTACCTATAATACACAATTATTACCTACTTCAAGTTCAACAATTCCACTTAACGTATGTACACGAGCATGTATAGCGGTCGGTCGGGGGAAAAATACTGTTATTAGTGTTCATTTTTTTTCTCCTCGACTCGAACTACTGCGAACAGCGTACATCATGTCACGCACGCATAAATTACAATGGACGCAACGCCACTTACAAGACTTAAAACGTTCGGGCCTATCCAAACGCTTACACAAAGCTGGCTTAAGACTCAGATGTTGCTCAATTTCATGAACTTTAGATTTTGCGAACAATTAGCTAAAAAGTGTGAACATTTTTGTTCGGCGAATTAGGGTTTGAAAAAAAAGAGGTTCTACAACTTTAAGAGTGTAGAGGAGACACTGTGTACTTCACGCTCAGATATTAATTTTAATATTCGGTACGAGTACGAGTAGAATACTGTCAAAATGATAGTTAGTAAAAAAAAAAAAAAAAAATTAAACAAAAATCACGAATTGTTCAATAAATATAATAAACAATAAATTGCAGTAAACTCAGTAAAAAAAATTAAATTCAAATAGAAACACAAAATTATAATTATTAGTTTTTTATTGAAGAGTCTCCATAATATCTTTACATTTCACAGTAAGTGAATTTGATCATAAAGTAACGCGTCTTTCCTATTGAAAATAGATCCCAACGTGGAATAATCGATTTTAAACTTGTTTATTTCGTTTTCTCCTCTCAGTGCGCTATAATAATATGCATTTATTTATTAGACTCAAGTCTGTGCTAGGTCTATAGGAAGCCCAACATCATTACAATAAGGTACATAGTATATAAATTATATGTTATAGAACATTCTAGATATGTTGAACACGCAATGACCTGGAAAAACGAGCAGAAACGTAAAAAATGTTCGTTTTCCTATGCGATATAACCGTGTGGGGTACACACATGGGGTTGTACACGGATTTCGTTGTTCGGATGGGCGAAGCATCACAGGCGGCATCGATGACGAACAGGAAGTGGGTGATACACGTGGATCGCACGACCATGTTTCCCATACGTACAGATATCACATGTGGCTTATACCAAATATACCAATGCATCATTATTGTACGTCATGGATGGGAATCGTCTGTTTTTGATGAAATTTTCAAGTGGTTTTTAATTTTTGAGTTAGATCATATAAAAAATGCGTTTTGTCAAAAAGTGGTTTTGCATAATTTTAATATGATTTTTTCCGACGTTTTTGAAAAGTATTGAAAATTTTAAACTTTTGACTTGCCCAAGTACCATCTACATTCATTTTCCTAGGAGAAAAGTTGCCATTTTTAATGGAGATCATTTTTACTGCTCCAAAACGTGCAATCAGACAAAAAAAAAAAACACATTGTAAAATCAATACATTCATTATTTCATTCAGAATCTAAAAATATCATTTCTAATCAATAACCGTATACCATGATAAAGTTCATTGGTACGTTTACGATCCTGAAACGGAAATGTAACCATTTAGTATAGTCGCATGCAGTTGTGGTGTAGCCCGATGGCTTCGGCTCCTGCACGATTTCGATATTGGAGGTGGAAACAATCATACGTAGGTATAATCGCGGACTTCGGCGATGAACAGGAAATAGTGGGCGCGGTACACGCGAAGCGCACGACCGTATTTCCCATACAGATATTCATATTATTATTGCTTCACACGCGGTTTGCCAATACATAATGGATGCGGATCGTCCAGAGTTAATTTCAACTCTCGTTTTCGACATGCAACCGAGAAAAATCATTCAAAGTATACATATTATTATTATGCGTTACGGACCGGCTCCCCGGTATCAGGACGGATGTGACAATCGCGCGATATCATGTTGTAACAATATATCCAGGCATTGAGTTTGTATACAATATGCACGTTTACTGTAGGGCCTTTGGAAAATTTATAACGACCGGAACAATTTGAAATAATAGCTTTTGCTGAAGTGAATTCTGCATACGATACAAAAAGATATAATGTATAATTGATGCTAAAATACGTAATTTGCACTTCTATACGAGAGTAGTTATTTCAAATATTCTCGTTTCCCTGCAAGGCCCTATTTATACGTATATGCGTATGTACGTGAGTGTGTGTGTGCAACAAGATTTGTGTAATATATTATATATATTTATGTGTGCGCGGGTGCAAGTACTGTTTCGCTATGGGTCGTTTGAAACGAATTACGTAACTATATATATGGAAAATTACTGCGTGCACGCGCATTTTATACATTATTACTATAATAATGTGCGGTGCATTTTAATAGATATACGTACCTATATGATATTCGATAAATATATGTGTACTGCCTTCTGTATTTTGTGCGTTCCGGTGCGTGTGTGTTTATGGTACACAGCGTTCGGTAAGTATATTATATAATATGGGCTGCGAACCGGTGACGGGCTGAGGTGGTAAGTGGGAGAGTTATGTCGACTGCACGCGGCCCGGGGCTCCTGAAAAATATCGTAAACGCGAGTTCGGTAGGTATACTACGATATTCAATGTTTTTGTAACCACACACACGGTGTTTTTAAATAACCACGAATTTGATTTTCCCAATGCACGTACGAAATATGGACATAATATTGTGATAACGTTTTTGCCAAGATGGCTCATGTGACATGTACCTAAAGGCTGATAAACGCTACGAAGCGGTTCAGTTGATGACTTTATTATTCAAACATATTGTTTAATTGTAATTAGTGGGGCCATGTACTGCTGGTGTCAAAAACAACATATGGTGTTTGTATGATTAAGTTCTTGTTTTATGCACGTTGCAGCAAAGCCCACAAAAAAATAAAATGAAACAGTATTATATAAACAATATAGTTATAGCCGATAATAATATTACCAACTGCAGAATATTATAGATCTTTAAAAATGAAAATACAATGAATTCAAACTCTATTGACAATATTATTACTATTACAAGTGAAATATTTAATATCTCTGCTGGACGTGTATTTAAGTGCAGTATCGCAAGCTATATAATACGTAGGTATATATTAATCGGAATCTGTTTCAGCTGTTTTTTTTTTAAAAAAATATTTTCTTTTTTAAAGAGCCTGCTGATAATCAGTACAGCTTCACAATTACTATACATTGTAATCAGATTTTTTCGATTATATTGTAATAACAATAATATACAACTAGTATTATACAACAGTTCAAGAGTGATAAGAGTAATAATCGTCCTGTCTGTTGTTTCAGCGCAACAATAGGTACGCGTATCACATAATGTAATTATTAATCAAACACTATACATCTATGAAGTGTATACGTATGCAAAACACGCGATGTGTTAAGCGCTCGGTTTGTCCACGTCCGGGTGCGTATATATCGGTCGAAAATTGACTATATGGAAAACCAGAGTAATTACAGGCTGACGTAATATAATAACAACTGCGCGAGACCGTCTACAGTGTTAAACTATCCACGTGATTACGACGGCGGTTGCGAAACGCCGTGTGTTTTCCTCCGATTTCGAATTCAGGTCAGCGTGTACGCCATAAACGGGCCAACCCCATCTTTCACTCCCGCGGTGTGTATACAGTAGAAAATATCGAAATCAACGATTTCGCAACAGCAATATTTTTCCACCGTATGCACAACGAAAACTACATACCTCTTTATATATGAGCCGCGGTTCTGGTACGGTTCTGCTGGCAAAGGCTCGGTCCGTATTTTATTATGTTATGATTGTGTTGATTTGTTATTTTCAAATTTTTCGAAACTTTTTTCATCAGTTGGTGGTCGAGTTGTAAACAAAAATTCGATGCCGAAGAAATAAATACCTTATCAGATCAACTACACAATGTATAATATAATAGTTGATCAAATTTATGATTACCTACATGTTGTTAAAAAATAGGTATACTTCAATACGATTTCGACATAATCTCCTTTAAACGTACATTCATCGATTTTTGTGTACCAAAACTACGTCAAACCTACTACATACAATATTTGTTAGTATGCAATTCTATAAAGTATATTACATTATTAATATTGTAAATTCATTCAGTTTTGTTCAACGCCAAGTCAGTTATGACTAATTTGTATAAGTACTTAAGTGGTTAAGTACTGACGAAAACGTGAAATCATTATATATTTTAAACACGAATAATAATTTATACAACGACTAATGCATCTGATACGATTATAGGTACACAATCATCCATTACGAATTTAACGTGTTCAATAAACCGTTTTTCAAACATCGAAAACAGTGAATCATGATTGGATCATTCACTTTTAATGGACCCTTAAATTTCATTATTGTTTATTGATCATTATTATCCGCCGAGCATCGCCCAAAATAAGAGACGTTAAGAAAAATCAATGAGCGAGCTGAATTTATTGACTATTCAGTATTATTACAATTTATATGGAACAATTAATAATACTATTAAGGTAATATTTCAACAGTAAACTCGATGCACGAGTTAATGATCGAAATGTTGTGATTTAAATTTCGATGTTTTCATATATTTATAATAAAATATATTCACCAACACAAACAGTGATATCCATTATCAACGATTGTATTTTATATTAAACGCAAAAAAAATAAAATTGTACACCTAAGTAAGTATATAAACAAAATTATATTTTATTGATTGTCAGTGAGTGGTTAAAAAAAAATGTTGTTTGGAAATATAAAACTAATGTCAATATTGACGTTATGAAACGTCATCTTAAATGAACAAATAATTACACGTGAAAGTACATTCTTAACGAAATAAGAGCATCAAATATATTTAAAAATAGCATCTTATTAGTTTATAATAATTAGATGTCAATCATAAACGTCATTATTAGATTTCAAAACGCGGAAAATTGCAACGGTTGACAGTTTTACTGCTCAGAGAAGTCGCTAATTAAATACACCAGGAACCTATATACAACATTTATAACGAATAATAATAATTATCTGACACTAGTTTGAACACTTTGAAAGATATTCATTATTTATACATTATAATAAAATGCAAATAATGACTAATGTCGTTGTGTTTGATTCACATGAGCGTCGTTACACGATGATTTTGATTATATAATATTTAAGCATGAGCGATGATGAATTTTGGCTGATTATTCTTTATGTAGTCACTGTCAATTTCGTTAAATTTGGAAATAACTTCATAGCGATATGAATGTAATTAAAAACAAGTATGATGTTTATAATAAATTTCACGATGAAATAAATTATTTCAGTTGAATTGGTATTGCAGTTAGCCGTAACCCGTAGTAATATGTGATTGGGCAGTATTTATACATAATAACATATCTAGAACAAAAAAAAAAGGCTAAATCATAATATCACCTCTGATAAACATTTTTAGCATTTCATCCGTCGGGGTGTATACATACACCCATCATTAATGTCACAAGCAATTATAATAATTCACATTAGTGCGTCGCACAGTGTTTCAATTTAAAATACACACGGTAGTCAAAACGGTCATTTTCAAATTTGCAAAAACATTACTTTTACACGAAAACTTGGAAAGCGTTTTTTAGTTACATTTTAAGTGACCAATAAAAGAAGTAGTACAATTACAACGATTTTCCTACTATAATTTTTTGGAATATTTATATTCTTATACCTCCGTAAAATATAACTACCTAATTATTATTATAATCATTTGCTCCAGATAAATTGCTGTTTAAGTTTTATCAGTTTATAAAATAAAATATGATGTTTGAAAATTTGAAATATTCGAATACTTTGTTGAACTTTGACCATAAAAATACGGTTCGAAGATAATATCTTCAAATATGCTGGGATAATCTGCAGTAACTAATTTGTTTGCAATACGGAATAAAGCATATCTTTCGCTTACGCATAGACAGAAATATAGGCAACAGCGTATGTGCGAGAAGTGCTTATCAACTTTAGCCTCGTAACAACACAAAAGGTAATTTGAAAATGATGTGTAGTGAACCTAACACTTGCAGGGACTTTGCCGTTCAATAAACTTCCGTTTCGTCAACAATATTGAACAGCGATTGTATTTTGTTATTATATTGGAACGCTGTATTTTATTTCTATCGAACTCACGGTATTATTTTAGTATAATGAGATTCGGAGTAATAATATATTTTATATAGTATTCTAAAAACACTTGAACAGCTTGTTATTCTACGATAATATTTATAATATCATCAAATCCATTACACAATTCAAGTATAATATAACAGTCTTATTTCACTTAAAATAAATGTTAATTCACAAATAATTATGTCATAGCGGTAATTGGTAAAAAAAGCTACTAAAAGCTTCAATGTTTAATTACGTGCACGATGTAATTATTAATACGAATATTATAAATTATTATTTATTCGCATTACTTATACTTGGAAAGTCTGTGTGTCATTTATCTTTTTCATCGTAGCAATAACACAATTAATCAAATTATTTCGCTTCAAAACACACAGCATGTCAGCATAAAAAAAAATAACAATTTAAATTTAAAATAAATAAATTTAAAGTAATTAAATTGAAAAAGACGATCGAAAGTTCACGAGATGAATTTTCGCAATACAATTTTAGATCATGCAAATTTACTTGGAATAAACAATGTATATATATATATATATATATAAATTGTAATTAATAGTAAAGATAAAATATAGTTGTAGTAGAGAGTATACCATTTTTCATCTTTTACATTGATCTGCAAAGGGTTGTCCGTGGAGTGTATTCCGCCTGAGGATATGAGGTCATATCATATACGTATTCATCATTCGCGTCAAAATGAATTATTAAAATAGAAAAAACGACTCTGTTGACGACAACATCGTTAAGCGGTAACAAAATTAGTTACCGGATGTAAAAAAATTGCAACACTTCATATATTACAATGCTAATACTACTCAACAAGAATCCTATTAAGAAAAATATATCAATTTACAATAAAATTGTAAACCAAACGATTTAAATTTAATAAAAACAACCTAAACAATGATCAGTATTAATTTACGATAAACATAACTTAATAATAAATGACAACCTAAGTAGATGGATGTTCATATTACGTTGGTTATACTTATAATGTTGTGTTATTGTATGAGATTCTGAACGGAGTAATGGAATTTATTGATTTTACAATGATGTGTGTTTTTTTTTTTTATTTATTTTTTTTTTTGTGTCTGTCATCACGTTTTGGGGCAGTATAAATGCTTCAATTTTCTTAAACAGCAACTTATCTGAAAGGAAAATGAATGTAAATGGTACTTGGACAAGTCAAAAATCTAACTTTTTAATACTTATTGAAAAAATCGAAAAAACGATAAAAAATTACGAAAAAATGGGAAATTTTACGCGAATTCACGTTTTTACAAAAAAATTTTTTTTAAAATGCTCTAACTCAAAAACGAAAAACCACAATAACTTGAAATTTTCACCAAATTTTTATATTGATGTTTTCTATACATGGTTAAGTTTTAAAAAGTATTTTGACATATTTTGACTTATATATACACAATTTAAATTTTCGATTTTTGTAATTCTTTTTTTTAAACATCTATAAAATTTAATTGGCTGGCCGAAAACTCTCAAAAATTTAGTACAAGATTAATAATAAGCTTATCTTATTGTCACTAAAAAATATCCGAGATCGTTTCACTCAAATTTTTTTTATAAGCCCATAAAGCTCAAATTTGTATAAAATGTGTCAAAATCACGATAATTTGCAAGTTATTTTGTAGATAAAAATTCATAAAATTGATTCTATTTATACTTAAGGTTCAAAATTTTAACACTAGTTTGTCCATAAGCTAATCTTCAAAAATATATGAAAACATTTCACCGGACTTAGAGGAAAAAATTTTATGACCGTTTGAAATTTAAATTTTCACGAAATTGCATAAAATAGCGATTTATTGTCAAACGATTTTAAATATTTGTTATAATTCAAAAAGTATAAGTCGCAGAAACTTGATATTTTTACCAGTTGTTAACATAAGCATTTCCTTTATGCCATATTTTTTTAAAAATATTATATTGATTTTTATGCCACTTATAGGCACTTAAAATATTCGAATTTTTACATTTTTTTTATAACTGTTGATAAAAAAAAATTGACTGATACAAAATACTTGAAAATTTAATAAAAGATTCCACATAAGTATTTATTATTTTCATTCAAAAAATATTAAAATCCATAGGCACATTTTTTTTTATAAGCGTTTGAACAGCGAATATTGACATAAAATAACATGTAAAATATAATATAATATATAAAATTTTAGACTGACAAATGATATCGGTTTTTGAAATTTGCTCTAACTCAAAAACCAAATAAGGTAAACACTTGAAATTTTTTCCAAATGTTTATATTAAAATTATACATGATTCAGTTTTCATAGTATTTTGACTTATTTATAGACAATTTAAATTTTCGATTTTTGTAAGTTTTTTTTTTTAAATATCTATAAAATTTATTTGGCTGTCTAAAAACTCTTGACAATTTAATACTAGGTTGATTATATGTTATACTTATTGTAACTAAAAAATATCGAAAATCGATTTAATCAAATTTTTTTTATAAACCATAAATTTCAAATTTGTACAAAATATGTTAAAATCGCGATGATTTACAAGTTATTTTGTAGTTGAAAATTCATAAAATGTTTTAAGTTTATACTTAAGGATTGAAATTTCAAAACTTGGTTATCCATAAGTTAATCTTCAAAAAGCTATAAAACAATTTCTACTGGACTTGAAGAAAAAAATTTTATGACTGTTTGAAATTTAAATTTTTATGAAATTGCCTACTATTGCATTATATTTCAATTTAAATATAAAATACTATATTATTATATACCCATTTTAGACCATCATATTAACTCCATTCAGAATCGTTATTCGTATACAATGATATCTATCATTGCATTCAAATTTAACAAATCCATTGTAATAATGACCCATCCTATATACGAGGGGCACTCCACCACCAACTGTACAGCTAAGCGAGGCCCATCCTTTTTTTTCTTTCTGTTAATTCATCCAACGTTTTTATATAGTGTTGTGATACTCAAAAACATTGTAAATAATGTCAATACTATTATTTAAATGATTATTTTATTGTTTGTTATTGTACATGTAGAATAAAAGTTAAATGCCGTAAAAATATATAATTAAATTGAATACAACAAAAAATGTATGACTTCAGTTTATACAAGGCTTTTCATTAATTTATATAAATAAACAAAAAAATAATTATAATATGAAACAATAGCGTCCAGTGGCCTGAGGCATGAAAGCATAAAACAATAGTGGTCCACAGTTCTAGAGACCACGCAGAGATGCGGTATATAATAAGGAAAATTACTACTAAATATAAAAATGTGATGGTCTGGGAACTATCATACTCAGATCATGGGACCGTTATGCAGTCTAAAACAAATAAAATCCCCTAAAACCAAAAATATTTAAATAAAATATATTAATTATATTTCATATTCAACTGATCATTTTACTTTATTAAATATAACTGAGGACTATTTTTATAATAAATTTTTTTCATATTCGCATAAGTCTTTTGACTGAAAATATTTACATTTGATTCCCATCAGACTTTATGAGAGAAAAGATTGATTTTGAACAGATTTTTGTTTTTTCTTATGATTCTCCACCCTCCCTATTCCTAAAATTAAATCACTGTAGTAAAGGCAAGCTATTTGTCCGATATGTACGTAAATGACAATTTTTAAAAATTATATTTCTCACTGGATTTGAACACAAAATTTTAGCTGCTTGTCGTTTGAAAAACAATATGCGATTTTTACAATCACCTTCATATTATCACTTGCAATATACGCGAGTAGCGCACAAAGTGTTGAAATTGTACTACGCATATATGATTATTTATTTAAATTGCGGCCATAATTTATTTTGTAACTCCTTTGCATTTCACGGAACCGTACTCTGATGTGTCCGAGGTCGGGCACTGAAAAATTGATGGTAAACTTTACGTACATCCAGCAAAAAAAAAAAATAAAAAAAGGAAAATTAAACGTTTAAATATTTTATTTTACGTTTGACGCTCGGTCGTTGCGTGAAGATGTATATACAACAAATTTGAAGTGCACGCATTATTTCCATTTTATTATTATTATTTTCTTTTTTTTATACTTATATATTATACGAATTGTTGCAAATATTTGTCGTACGTACATTATACGTCCGTGAAAATGTGCGTGTGACGTGCAAACGTATATAACTGTACGTAAACATATTATGTGTATACTTCACACGTGTGAATATTATAATACGTGTCTGGGTTTTGAAAAATTAGCCGTTGGTTCAGACTAGCAGCTTTGAAAAAACGTCGAAACAGCATATTTTGTGATGAGTTTGACAGGACGTTTGGGCACACGATACGGATATAGTTTGAAGATACGAGGACTATAAGCGCATATGGGAGGGGCTAGGAGGGATTAAAATGAAAAATAAAAAGGTACTTTAAATAATAATTTTATAATAACGTTTAAGATGTTAAAAAATAAATTTCGTTTTAAAAATAGATCAGGATTTTTATACAATTTTATACAATTTTTATACAACAAATATTCCATATTTACATTTTATAAATATATATATATATGAATGAATAAATGCAAATTATAAAGTTTTGATATTCTATTTTAGATACTGAATGGAGTGATGAATGTATTGATTTTACAATGATGTGTGTTTTTTTTTAATTTTTTTTTTTTTTGTGTCTGTCACGTTTTGGGACAGTAAAATGCTTCAATTTCTTTATACAGCATTTTTCTGAAAGGAAAAGGAATGAAGATGTCAAAAATATGTCAAATTCGCGATAATTTGTAAATTATTTTGTAGTTAAAAATTCATAAATTTTTTTTATTTATACTTAAGGTTCAACATTTTAACACAATCCATAAGTTATTTTCCAAGTACCTATAAAACAATTTCTTTTGGATTTCCGGGAAAAATGTTTATGACAGTTTGAAATTTAAATTTTTACGAAATTGCATAAAATAATAATTTATCCTCAAACAATTTTAAAAATTTGTCATTATTTAAAAACTATGTCGTAGAAACTCGAAATTTTTATCACTGTTAGGATTGGCATTTTCTTTAAATGATTTTTTTCAGAATAATATACTGATTATTAAGCAACTTATAGACATTTGAAATATTCGATTTTTTTTAAATTAATTTTTATAATTGTTGTTTAAAAAATCGACTTAGACAAAATACATAAAAATTTAATAGAAGATTCCACAAAAGATGTTCTTACTGTTGTTTCAAAAATATTGAAATCCATTGACACAATTTTTTATTATAAGCGTTTGAACAGCATATATTGACATAATATTACAATTTAAATAGAACATAATATATTATATAATATACCTTTTCTAGACTAACAATTAATCTCCGTTCAGAATCATTTTTCATATGCAATGATACGAATTGCATTCAGATTTAATACATCCATTATAATGACCTATCCTATGAATGAGGTTCACTCTACCCCTACTGTACACCAGAGTGAGTTTCCGTGCGGTTTTTTTTTATGAGGGTTTTAATCGATATTGTGTATAAAAAAAATTTAGCCTCCCCCCCCCAAAAAAAAAAAAATCTCAAATAGCACCTATGACGAGGATGCCGTATATACAACGTGCGAATGGAGGACGGTACATACGCATGGTCTAGCGTTTAATACTACGCCAGTGATCAGGGTATCTACTACAATATACTCGTGCACACAAGAGGAGACGCATACTGCAGGTGACAAAAATGCAACTGCAGTGGCACCGAACTTTAAAAATGTTGGTGCAGCAAAATCTACAACTTAGGAAAACTACCCCAGTACCTAACATAAAAAATTTTTACTATTCCATAAAAATTCACTGCGAGGTATACTGCAACGGCCTCTTCACTTGGTGATTAGATCAGCACCATTGATTACACCAAGAACGATTATGGATGTAAAAACGTGCACATGTATAATCTGGATGACGGTCCACGGAATCTAATCGATATTCTCTCAATGCTCGTAAACGATTATTTGTGGTTTTTTTGTACTCGTATATCTCTTATATTTTATTTATCTACTCTCACCATACCGAATAATTTGTATGTTCAGCGGCGTGTGTCTGAGATAAAAATAAAATAATAATAATAATAATATGTGTATTGTATATACGCGGCTTATGTTGGTTTTTTTCCCCATTAATCGATCATAAACGTCTTTGAGCTTTAGAAAAGACGAGGGTCGCACGTGCCAGTAGGTATCGAAAATCCACGCTCGCCACGGTTGGGTTATTGAAATGCGCAGAAGGTCCGTCGTAAGCCGTTTGATTTATATACATCTGAAAATAAATCTAAGCCTAAAAACGATATTGGTTTTGCTCGGAGGCGAGATCGGATATGCGACACGTTACGTATAGTATACCACAACAAATATATATACGAGTATATAAATGGTCGAAACGTCGATTCGTTATATTTTTCGACGCAGTGCAAATACTTGACCGGTTGTGTACGTCCTCCGAACACGGTCTTCGAGAAGTTGTACACGTCGTGAGGTTGATGAATGTGATGGCAATGGTCTTTGTAGTACTGCGATCTACTGATTAACGATTTGTTTTGATTCGTTTGTCCCCATCAAGTTCGAATCGCGTATCTTATATCCGCCCACATGATTATACATACGGCCGCCCCGTTAGTGCTGAGTGATTTTTCTACGTTGATCTGTGGAAAAAAAAATGTATTATAAAAACGTTTTGCGTTGTACGTTCTTACTCAGACCTTTTATTTTTATGAACCAACCGCGATTTTCTATTATTTTTCGTCCACTCGCTCGGAATATTTCCGTTCATTCTATTGCTGATCATGACAAGAATATAAAGAGACAAGTTTCGTTTTTCAAACGACTACTTTCAATAATTTCAGTTTCTATAAATAATTATTTTCTCGAAAATATTGATACCCATCATAATATCCAACCGTAAGTTTGTACGTATTAATATAATTCAAACTGAAAGATTAGAGATGCATGATAATAGAATTAAATAAGTTGAGATATAATATATGTAATATACTTTAATCCCCATGGTTTATCACTTTAAATAGTTAAAACCTAACACTAATAAACTATAAAAGATATATCCATCATTTAATGTGTGCGTATATTAGTTTTCATAACAATATTTTTTTTTTTTTTTTTAATAAATAATTTATACAAGCCTTAAGTTTTAAGACTAAGTATCTCTAATACTAAGTAATCTTTCTCTGTCACAGGCTATGCTGTAATCCAATTATTTATAAATGTTGTGTTTTCATCTCGGTCTTATCCTTTCCACATCTTAACTGTGTATTTTATTATCATTTTTTTTTTTTTAATAAAATGGTTGGCTACCTTGTTAGAAAATCAGTAATATATATATAAAATAAAAGGAAAACAACTAAAGTATATCAAAAAATATTTACCCCAAATAAGAACAAAACACAAATTACTCAAACATTTCCTTTTTTTATTACCTTATTTACGCGTTAGAATTATAGTCCTTTATAAATGAAATTTAATATAAACAATCTTCAAATGCGACTCAGTGATGATATCATATTATAAATAAGTATGCAATATTCCCTTTATTGATGATGATAACATAAATATTATCTTGTCAGTATTTATGATGAAAAAGAACAATTTAATTTATTTAATTATTTATTTATTTTTTGATATATACGCTTTTGTAATGTTCATAATTTGGTATATAATAAAAGTTGTATATAGTATATTTAAATATGAATAATAACTAAGTTATAAACTCAAAAATATTCTACCCTATAAAATTTATATTTAATATAATGTGTAATGCATATTATTTAGCCTAATACAGGTGGTTCTTCAATATTGATGTTTAGTATTGGGTGATTTAACTAAAAATTACTAAAAACCATTAAACCTTTAACAAAATAAAATTATTAGAAATTGATTAGGTAAAAATGTATGGAAAGTTCATCAATCAGAACTATAAATAATTTAAAATGTTATCAATAGGATCGGTTTATTAAAATTTTTCTATAAGCTTGGTAAAAAAAAAATCTGCTATAAATGGTGTAATGAGGATGTACGTATATAATAATAAAAGACAATATAAAACTTTAATCCTCAAACCAAAATCAACGAAATATATATTTATATTGATTTTGTATAATGTGTTCACTTCATAAAGTTGTGGTATATTATATACTAAAGTAAACACAACTTGTGGTCAAAAATCCACGGATTATTTTAAGACTTCTATAATAGGTACGTTGGATTTTCAAATAAAACAGGAAATCATTATATTATAAAATAAATAAAAAAAAAGACTAATAAATGAATGGTTGTTGTACAATTTCCCATGAATCAAATTTTGTATATACTATGTTTTATATATATATATATATTTTTTTTTTTTTTAATGAAATGTTATATATTTATGTACTTATTACTATTATTTATATTTTTATCTTATTTAAATAAAGTATAAAATTATTCTTGTAATTTAATTATAGTATCGTGTTAATAAACTGTAACAATGTGTATACATTTTTAAGTTATATAATCTGCAATACTAATTCTATAACTCTATGACCTGTATTTATATACCTATTAGTTTTTAGGTAATAATCTAATTAGTAAATATTTTTAGCTCTCTATCTCCATCAAAAGCCTAGCTTAAAGTAGTTAGATAATCGAACATTTAATTTTTGTAAATTTTCTATGTACATATACTTTTTTACGACCAATAAATATAATATATATTTTCAATAAAAATAAAATTCTAATAAGCATAATAGCAGTATTATAAAAAATGGACTCTAATGTAGGTTATGTGGTTTTATGCCTGCTTATACGCATATTTAAAATAATTTGATAAACATCCTCAATTACTATAGGTTAACTAACAAAGACATTTTAGACAACCCATCTGGACGTCTAAAAAGAATATTGCTTGGAAATATGTATATTAGTGCTTACTCCTTGTAAATTTACATCAAGAATATCAACACTACTCCGGTGCACCTGCTTAAGTCGTTCAATATCTGCGAGTTCACTATGTCATATTTTATTCAAAAAGTGCAAAATATTATAACGGCTATAGACTTTTTATGGCATTTTTACAAGTCAAATTTGATACTATTTTTATGGAATAATATAGTAAAAACCATATTTATATGCGTTTTTATTGTAATAATATCTTTCACTCTAAGATGATGTATATTTATGATGCCAGTGAGTTAGACTTTTGATTTGGTTAATAAAATATACCGATACTTGATAATGAATAACAGTTAGTCGTTTCAATCGCGCAGTTCCGTAAATAATATACAACATTATTTACATCTCTTTTATTTTTTGTTTTAAATACAAAGTTTGTACATTGAATCGATGTTATATAAGTATATTTTATATAATATTAATAAAAAATAATAATAATCCCAAGAATATGGGTAATAAACGTGAATTTATGGTATAAAAAAAAAGAACATATATTTTTTGAAATTTAATTTCGTTTATTTTATTGACACTATCACTATTCAGAGTAATAAAATAGGTTCAATGTAATGGAAAACAATAATAATATATCTGTACAAATAAATTTAGCTGAATACATTCTTGTGCGTTTTAATATGGTTTTAATGTCTTTGTTCATTTCGATTCATCTTTGCCCTCAAATACGCATCGCGTATAGACAACAATATGAAATTTTTTAATATAATACTGGTTCGTACTTTTACAACATTTTGAACATTTAGAAAATGTCGAGCCAACAATGCTATGTATATACGACGTATGAATAACCATAGTTAACTATATATTATATGAGGTTGATACGCAAAAGTAATAACAAATTTATAAAACAGATTTGATACAAAACAAAAATGTTAATAATAATGTTTTTAAATTCTTTATTTTTCCCTATCCCATTCCTTTTTTCCTCTTTATTTTTCCCTCTTTAACAGCATATACATTATTCTTTTGTCCCGTTTAACAGGAATCACTCGAATAGTTGGTATTGTTTAATAGTTCTACAACAGTGGAAATAAAGGGATTCGTGTTTGATTACATATTCGGTTTCAAAAATAAAAACAAAACTGATTGTTTTATTTATCTTTATAATATTTCAATGCAGTTTTTATGAATAATCTATTGTGTTCATAAAAATGAAAAAAAAAAAATTATGGCAATTCGTATGAGTATAAATATGATATTTTGCAATAAGCAAATATAAAACCGTGATCAAACAAGTACAATGTATATCTGAATGTATTGAAGAGACTTATGATTAAGTAAGTTAGTGATTATTTATTTATTTCGTTGTGCTTTGTATAACTATTCAGGCAAATAAGTACATACATTTTTTTTTTTATTAATAATATACAATTTAAAGATTTTTAAACATATCCTGTCTAGACGTATTGTGTTTCTATAAAATTGTATTTGATCTTTACTTAGTAATTTATACAAAACAAAATTATATTTATCGATTTGAATACCCAATACGTTTACGTTTATAAATATTTTTAAAAAAAATAAAATAAAATTGGAATAAGTAGATTTGAATTTCGATAGCATGGTACTCGATAAGATATTACATACATTTAAATCAATTAATTACGGTCATTTTAGGAAACGACTTAACATGCTTCTATACTGAACAATAAATTATTCGCATAAGTGATTGTCGTTCCTCATTAAACTGTTATATAACCATGTAATTCATTTAAGGGCGAAAGATATTCAATGAAAATGATATTTTTGTGCCTTGTAATTAAAATGATTCAATAACACCTTTGCATGTATTAAAATGATATGAATGAAAATTACGTATGGTGGTGTTGAACATTAACCGGCATCGAATATAGTGTGAACGAAAACCTGAGTTCATCAAAAAGGAATGCTTGTAATTACTAAAAAAGTGTAAAGGATGCTATACTATGTAACAGCAAAAGAGTGAAGCTCAACAACTGTTTGACTTTTTTTGTAAAGAACAATAGTGCATTTTTTAATAAATACAACTTTTTTTTAATAAACAATAACTATTTATTGCTACCCATAAAATTATTATAATGATTATATTGGTAAAATAAGACAAAAAATTGTAAATGAAAGAAAAATTAAATAAATAGATAAAAAAATGTATTTATATTATATATGTAATACCTATATATAATAACCTAATATTAAATTACTTATTTATTATTAGTTTATTTATTTATCTATTTCATTATTACTACTATCATTACTATTATTGTTTTTATTATATTCTGAGTAATATTCACATAAATATATATTTTTAAAACTTCCAGTTAATCGTTTATGCAACTTTTGACGAATCTATGTGTTCGATTATCATCATAAAACGTTTACTTCTCTAGGTTAATCCCAATTAGTGCGGATAATTGACGCCCTACTGTCTTTACTGCACACCAATAAATCCAAGTATTTTGCGTGTAAACACTAAACGAAGGTACGAATAATTAAAAGGTGCAAAAATTACGTAACTTTTAACCACGGTACATGCGGTTATTCAAGAAAAGAACAAATGTGAAAACTGATCTATCAATGTGTGTTAGTTATATCCAGGTGTAATTATTTTAATAATTGATCAATTTCTTATTTTTGTAATAAATAACCGCGCAGCATGTACACTAAAATTATTGTATGCTAATTTAATCTTCGTGTATTAGAATAATTATATTATTAGCCTATTAACTGTTTTTGGTAAGTGCAAAATAACTCTAACGTGATCACTGACAAATATGGACAAGATTTAGGTCTTAATAGTTTAATATTATGCCATATATGCACATGCAATGTATATTGTAAATTAATCAGAACTATTTGTGTTTATGCAAAACATTCCTACTTAAAAACACATGTTTATATTTTACTCCTTATTTGTTCTTGCATGCAGTGTTCGTGAAATATCCCAAAGGCCTTGTGAAAAAAAAAGTTTTCGTATGTACATATACTATATAGAATTTAAATTTGTATCCCGACATAAAAAGTATTTGTTTCGGATTGTCACCAGCGAGATATAGATGTAGGCACGTATTGATTTACAATGATGTATTTTCTTCTTTTTTCAAACTTTTTGGGACAATTTCTAACATACAAATGTATACATTGTTAAGCACGGTACTATTATAAATTGGAAATAAAACACGTCACGGGTATACCATTGACGGGCTTAGGAATAATGTTTCCATGTACACGTGGTGTTTGTAGAAAATTTAAATAAAAAATAAAAACATTTCTCCGTATGAAATCCAAACCTTCATAGCTGTAGACTAACCTTTAAGTTGCAACTGATTTTATGCGATAGTTGTCATGCTCGGATTTCAACGAAGTGGCGCTGCTGAAGTCGTGTGAAATATGCAGAGGCAGAGGCGTGGGCATTTAGTAGAATATTCATCCGTGAGACCTTACCAAAAATATACTTAACTTTATGCTACCTACCGAAGTGTAATATTTCAAAAAGTTTTTGTGATGAAATAATTATCTACGTATTTCCCATAAATAAAATGTAATATTATAAATAATGATAATGAAAATGTATTTTTTATTATTCTGTTGGTAAAACGTTCTGTATAATCAGTTTAAATAGTTTAAATATATTGTTCAAAATCCTTCTTGGGGGGTAGGACTTTTTACAAAAATTAATTATTGTGAGAGACTAAGCCTTCATTACATCCTCCCCCTCCCCTTCCTTCCCCGATGTATCATCATTATCATCTATGTTAGTATAATATAATCGATTAGCAATCATCGTAATATTATGTATAATATGTATGATCTTCCGTTCGAAATGTTATTTAATATGGTTTTCATGCCTATATACTCTATAAGTTGTCAATCACAAGATAACATGCAATATATATTACAATAAATAATTCACCGAAATTTAATGCATTTATAACATTGTGGTTTGTGATAAATTGTTGTACGCGAGAAAAGTATAGAATTTTTGCAATGTCGCCTTGTCAAGTGCAAAACCTGCTTTCTCTCTCTTTCTCTTTTTCTCTCACGAATAATAATGTACGTGTAAACTGCAAAACCGATCATTTAAACATGCGTTTACAAATAAGAAAGCTGTCAAGACGAATATTATGTGGAATCGGTGATTAAATGATATATATATATATTAGATTATAATCCTCTGAAATTATATTATATTAATTAATTTGATAAAGTATGTTACTAACCATGATACTTTTAATGGTATGAATTTACATAATTGATGGATGTACATTTATGTAATAATATAGATCGTATAATATAATACACACTAAATTTTAGTTTTAAAAAAGTCATTTAATAAAATTGTGAAAAATATTTCCAAAAAAATAAAATTATTATTATTATATTATTCGTATTTCCGTTAGGTACAATAAAATTATCGGAAATATTGTTAAAATCAGTAAATCATTATCGTTACAACGAATTTATCCATCAATATACAATATACATTTGATGTCAGCTATTTCACTTCCAAGTCATAAATCATAAATACTTTGTGCTATCCATGCCAGCCATGAACCATGACGAACATAATAAATTGCAAAAATCATAAGTTTGATATAATAATCTTTTGGATCTAAGTGTTACTTCAATATTTCAAAATCATAATTATTATTCCCTAGTCAGGTAGGTCTGAGGGTCATTCTATTCAAATATTTAAATGTTATTTTTAATCAATTGTCATCATACTTACTTATTATTCTTTAGCAATAAATTGTATATGTATTTTTTTTATAAAGAAAACAAGAAAAAAATACATTTATGAAGAATTGATATTTTTTCTAATGTTGATGGAACTTTTTGAACACATTTTTACTATAATCGTCAGATAATATAATAACTATAAGGACTGAACGAATTGAAACTGTAAATAGCTATAAAAAAAATTGAGGTTTTATATTATATATATCGAAGCTTTGATATAATACCACTGCGTTTCTACGACATATTTTTCAAAGCATTAAGTTTTGACTGTTTCTATACAGGCGGTTCATCGAATTAAATAGAATTAGTAATGATTGTGCTTCTGTGACAGAGGAACAATAAATTATTATATAACGAGAGATGTTTTTGGTTTTTATTTTCGAGCTCAACGCAATAGAATTTCTGAACAAACAAAATACTTGAACGCTATCGCACATAAAAAAAAAAAAAAACTTTAATAGATACTAGACTCTGATTTTCAAACGATAAAAACCATAAATGCTGAAACAATAAAAGCGTTCATGGAACAGCCTATGGTTTTTTTTTTTTTCAGAATTGAAGGAAGTGAAGAGCAGGGGTTACACGGGATAACCGCGGTCGTGTAAACCACATTTCGGTGTCGTATACCATAAACAACAACAGAGAGATAAAAAGAGAAAAAGAAAACACCAGGGAAGTGTTAACGACGTTATATAGTAATCATATAAGGTCAAGACGATGGCGGCGGGAATGGAGGTCACAAGTCCGAAACGAAAGAGCGGTTGGGCGACAAAAGTGCTGTGAAGCGGCACAAATAGATCTGTTCCGATCGTTACCGTTACCGCGTGTGTATCTATATTATATACATTCGTAAAATAGATTATCAAATATAAATAACTGAAAGTACTGCTGTAGGTACACCAATATTGCAAGGTCATATTATTTCTTTTTCATTTTTAAAATGAAAATAATGTGGATACTGCAATAACGTGTAGACATTAGAAGAAAAAAAAAGGGAGAAAAATAACATTCGGATGACTGATGTTTTTTTTTTTTTTTTTTAAATAAAATTGATTGTTCACGCACCAAGCTTTGGTGCTCATAAAACATTGCATTTATATTTTTCATAGTATTCTTTTATACTTTTGTTAGTAATTATTTTTTACTTGTAATTCACTATAATGTTAAGCACCTTAGATGTTTCTACCTGCGTCATGATATTTTTTTTGAAATCTGTTGTTCCAATCACGCATCGAATTACGAAAATATAAAATACATTAAACTAAACTACTATTTATAAACAATGGTTGTCAAATTTTACTCTTGTACTTCTTTCAAATTTCTATCCGACAACATACTTACAACGAAGTTTATACATGGACATCTGAGTCATAAACAATATTAGGTTTGCCGTATTTATTACACAAACCAAATAATATACATTTAGAGAAACTTTGGGTTTGAAAATTTTCATGTCATTATGGATGTAAAATAATTTCCATTAAACATTACACATAAGTAAGAAACAAGGTTACTGTACATTGTACGTGGTAAAAAATATTCCCAATCTAAACATCTGGTGTATAATATACATGTATTATTGATGAACCATTAATCTTAAAATACACAGATAAGCCATCAAACGTCACTGCAAACATTTGCATTCAATTTGATAAAATTACGTTTTCAACAATATAGAAACAATAGTTAAAATGATAAATTATTAAAAGTTTTCTATTGTTTGAAACCTGTTTTTATCAAGTTGAATGCAAAAGATTCAGTGACATCTAGCAGCTGGGTCCACGTTTGCGCTAACAATTATTTTAACTGTAGGATCACGTAACTGTATAATTTCTGAAATCAATGGTACACTTTGGGTTTGTACATTCAGCAGGTCTCTGAGCGTGAGCATAGTGTTTTCGCTGCGATTGTCTCAAAATATAATCAAAACGGAGAAAACAATATGTCGGAGCACGATCAATTCGTTTGTATATACAGGGGTAGGTTTGGCCGTTAAAAACTCATTATCCGCTTTAACTACTGCTGCAGTTTTTAAGTACTCACCATGGCGGTGGGACCATGGGTATTTATTTTGAAATTACACTCGACCGCTTGGCGCCACCCTTTTCAGAAGACCTTTTTTTTCTCGACACACTCACAACCGCTTTTTTATTGATTTGAAAATATTATAATTTGCCATACGATTTGTTTAGCATAAGAAAAAAAAGTACAAATTCAATTCATTCACATTTAAACGGAATGAGTTTAGTATAAACATTGGACACGAAGCGCTTTTAAAAACACATTGTACTGATATGTTTCATTCGTTTTTACAGATCTCAACAATTGGTATTTTAGTAACATATTTTATTTTAATCTCGAATAAAACTAGAATTTAAAATAATACTCTTAGATTAAAACTAATTTTTAATTTTGAAAATTTTTCTAGAAATCATAATGAATATAATATTAATGAATTAAAAATGTATCTGTATGAAATTATAATTAAAACTAATAACTATGTCCCTTAAAAGTTTGTATAAATCATCCATGTTCTATATTATGTATGGATACTAATATCGAGTGTCTATAATAATTGATCAGAATAATTGCAAGTTTTATATTTTCTTTTTTCATCCAAATTGCTGCGATGCTTGTTTAAATACAAATGCGTCAACTATAAAATATCATATTTCACTATCTACAGTTAAAACATTTTAAAAACTTTTCTTTGGAAAGTGTTTGAAGGAAAATAGTAACTTTTTAATTTGAGTCCGTGATCAAATGTATTTATTATTAAAAAATAATTAAGAAATCATATTAAATAAGTTGTTCCCTATTGATAAAATATACGTATTACATTGTATTTTAAAACGGCAATTTAATGACATTATTTCTTTTTTACCTAATGGTTTACCCCTAGAATTGGTAAATGATCGCGGTATCTCTAAAAACGAATAAGGAAAGTTTATGTGAGGTCTTTGTTCATGAGCGAAAACTAACATTTTGTTCTCGTTTCACAGCTGTTTATCGGAAACGGTTCTGTGGTTCTTTTATGAATCTGTTTTGTGTTACTCTGAATAACATTAGGTTTTTATTTCTTGGTCAATTACGTGAACGATATATAATTGTCCACTATCATGTCAAGTGGTATACTTGAAGTATTTGCGGTTTTTTTTCCGGATTTTAATCTTTTAGTTCAGGTTAAGGGCTAACAGATTTTCAAGTGGCTCTTATAGTGAACACATTTAAAAAGAATTTCTTAAATAAAAATAAAAGTACTTTACTTTTAATTTTAAAATCATAATGTAACTTTTCATTCCGGTGTTTAATTGGAACAAATGTACATGATATTATATGGAACTAAAATTGAGGTATTTAAGGGTTAAGTTTTAAAATAGACAACTGCAAACAAAATTATAGTTTTAAATTAAATCGTTACTTAAAGTTTATAAAAATACAACATTATTGGTTATCAATTATCTATAAATTTTATTTGGTGAAATAAAGTTGAATACATTTATATTTAATTTGTGATATAATGAAATATAACTGTTTTTATTTTAAGATACTTAATTTTTTCAGGCACAAATAATTATTTTTTTATTTATTTAATTTTTATTGTTTCAACATAGCTAACATTATAACTAATGGTTTAAAATTGTTTCAAATTATAAGCTAACAATATTATAATACTTATTGATTATCATTCTTGATTTATTGCTGTAAAATCTTTATGTAAAATAATTTATTTTTGAAATATCAATAAATTATTTATATACTTAATAGTACTGACAATTTAATATCGAAATAATTAATACTTACCTCATAATGATAATTGGTACTATCACAATAATTGTACAATAATATTTTTTGCTGGACACTTAATTGTATCAACGTACTTCATCATGATGGTTAATTAGGTGTACAACTAAAAATATTATTTTATCGAATTTTTTTTTTTTTTTCAGATATATTTGAGTGTTATTATTTCAACTACTATAGTGACGACAGTAACATATAATACGGCATGAGTTTTCTTATTTCGTAGTATAAATTAACGTTGATTTAATCAAAGTAAAATTGTATACAATTAATTTATAACAACTGGAATGACCGTCATAATCAACAGATGTAATTCAAACGATTTTCGTATAGTATAACATTTCGGTATGTTCATTGAATTTTATTTAAATATTTATCATGACACGGTTTTTATTTTTTGTATCGATACTAAGATACGAATATATTTATTTTTGCAAATAAACCATGCTCATTGAAAGTCAAAACCTCAATCAAATCATAATAGGAAATACAATTTTCTGAGTATGAATAGCGTGCGTACAACACAACACCTTACAATAACTCCCTCTCGCCATGATTATTGTGTTGTACCTATACAATAATTATTATAATATGTTATTCGTTATTTATTTATTATTCGTTATAATATGTTATTCGTTGTTATTTATACTCATAAGAGTATAAAATATTTCACGTGTAATTTTCACTTTGAAATGTTTAAAAAACTTCAAACTTTCTTCCTTCTAGATATTGAAATTTAATACTTTTTTGAGAGTATAAAATTTGTATTTTATTTAAATTTAAATATCAGTACTACGATAATGCCTAATCATAATATGATATAACATGATACATGCTTTTATAATACTTATCAACAATTATTAAATAATCATGAATTAAAAAATGATAGTAAATTTTGAAGTATGTTTTTGTAAAAATGATTATGTAATTTATATTTATAATAGATAAGCAACATTTCTATGACTATTTCCTCCTATGTATGTATAGGTAATATGTGTTTTACTGTGTTTTCTATTATAGATTTAAATTAATTTTCTTTTTCCCCATCAAAAATAAACGATTTATGAAACTTTCAACAATATATATATTCTATGAAATACTAAAACCCTATATTATATTGCAGTCATTGTAGGGGTACGCCAGCCGTGAATTACGTTTTCTATTTTAGACTCATGTATATTATTATGTATAGTAGTAAATAAAGTCAGCCATCGTCAGCGTTCCGTACACGACGTTAACGTTAGTGCTGTACTCGCCTTTACAGTGTTTGAAGTATTTTAAACGGACCGCAATATATATAGTATATAGGTACTATATAGGTATAGTGGTCGCTGAAATACGAAATAATTAGATGACAGACGAACGATGTACTATTATTCTACCCAGTCTTAGTGGTGGACGAAACAGAAGCAACAGAAAATTCTGTGTCGACGATGTGCTACGATATAAGAGAATTGCGAAAAAACATCGACACTCTGAACATTTTGTTTCAAATACGTTGCTTCACTCCGCATGATGTAACACTATAACAGTTATGATACACTGGTCATAGGCAAACAGTTGTTTTAATTTTTAGGGGGGGCTATATTAATCCTATGTAAAATAATAATTATAAAAACAACGAATAACATTTCAAATAGAGTTTCGATTTTCGCGGGCTATTAAAATATTTAGGGGAGCTAAATATATAAGCCCCCACCGATGTCCGCCTATGAAACTCGTACTATGGGACTCCAAAAATTTCTGAAAAATAATGTAATTGAATTTTATGCGGAAAACTTTAGATTGGTAACTATTAATATACGTTTATTATTAACAATATTATTAAACAATTTCTAGTTAATGAGCAGAGAAAGAAAAAACGTTCAACGAGAAAAACGATTCAATGTTACTATAGAACAGTCTTATATTGTGTGTATATAAAATAAGGATAAATTATTTTGATAACCATATAATAATAATATATTTCGAAGTTTTTTTTTTTTTTATCGTTTATTTAAATATACACTATCTGTAAATGTTGTTTTACAATAAGTGCATGTGATGTAGGTGACATGGTTTGAGTGGCTGGAGATAAGAAGCCTCCCATTGGAGGCACTTAAGGGTATTTCGAAGTAATTGAAATAACACGTGAAAAAAAATTCTCGGCAATGCATTTTTCCCATAACTTATTGCTACCCTATAGATAACTATAGGAACTATAATTTCTCGTATTACGAGAACCTCAATAATATTGTTACTATATTAGAAAATAATAATATATAGTTACGTTTATATTATAGTCATACGCACGTACCTTAAATATATGGATTGTTTTAAATTATAATATGACGTAATAATATTTCAACACGAACACGTGTATTAAATTCCTAAAGGTTCCGTGGCGTCGTGTTCGTTTTCGCATACATTTTCAACGTAGGTGCATTAAACATATTGTATAAAATGTATAGCAAAATACATCATTATGGTAATTTGCTCGATGAATAATGTGCAGATGAGAAATTCGATATTATTTAATGTATAGTCGTTTACCTATGTATGTGCGTATAATATATTATTATGACAGCAGCGGTATTACGTGAGTGACGGTGGTCTTTTTAATTTTTTTTTTTTCTTTTATAAATAGTCCGTACAAGAAGCTGATGTATTATTATTATTATTCGAAGCTACTAAAACTTTGCCGACCAATGTGTCACGTCTATATTATATACCACATACACGCACACAGATATATTGCGTACCCGTCGTACCCAAAACTTTAATACTGCGCACCCGATTTACCATTTGTCGTGGTTAACGTCGAGTCGCACGTTTTAAACAACGCACTATCCATATAAGTCATAGACGAAGTGATCTTTTCCTTATTTTAGTACATAATATTATAATCCTTATTAAAGACGCCACGACGTCGTTGTCCGTTAGATACAAACGATCTTGATAATAATAATTGTTTGAATATTCGATTAACAGTAATTCGATCGTGAAATCCAATTAATATGAGTCAAGTGTAATATTATGAAACCCCAAAAGTGTAAGTCATTCGAGATTTTGGGGTAATAACCGTAAAGATATGCATACATGCTGCATAGGCATATATGGTACATACATTTTGTTTCAACTTTTATTAAATAATTTATGATTATCGCACATTATCAGATCGATATCGTATAATAATTTCCTGTTAGTCTTTATCCTGCAGTTGTGCACAGTCGTCAGCGATATACGTATGCATATTTACATATATAGTGCACTGAGTTTATGTACTATACACATATTAACACGTGCATGTACAGTATTGTATGATTGTATGATGACAAATATTCGAGAGTTGACATCATTATGTGTAATGTCAATAATATCATGACAGTTTAGGGACGTCAGGAACGTTCTCGGAAATGATAATAATAATATGTTTTCGGTAATAACAATACGACCAAGAAGCGCAAATACATAATATTATACGTAAACTGCGCTGAATGATTCCACTATTCTTATGTGTATTAGCTACCTAATGTGTTGATTAACATTCGGATGATGAAATAGTTTCGGTCCTTTTCCCTCGTATAAAATAATACAGTGATAACTTGTCAGTATAGATAATAGATAATAGATTTTGCGATTTTGATTTTGTGCATCACATACATAGTATAAAACATATCACTTATGCATACAGGTAATACGTTGTCGATGTGAAATATCATGAGAATTGTACATTTAAAGCTGCTTATCACTTGTAAGAAATTATTACAGTAAACTAATGCATCCATAATATAGTGGACATTTTAAACACATTAAATTCGTCCTGTTTGTTCTATACTTTTATTTTACACACTCCGTAACAATATGTTCCGTATTTGTAATAATAGTCTTATGATTTTTTTTATTTTAAAGAGTCTTTGCCAATAAGCACTACATCTTAACAATCACAATACCTACATTATAATGAGACTTTTTTAATTAATTACAATAACATACGGTTAATATTAGCAGTACGTTATAACAGTGATAATAGTAATAATTTAATAAATGCACTTATTTGTTAAAATCATTTCTTTTTTTTCAAGCATGCAATATTTTTAAGATTCTGAAGAACTCTAATGACTATGCAAATTGTTAGCTCAAAAATATTGCCATTTGATATGAGGCTAATAAAATTAATGTGGTCAATATTATACATATACGTATAATAATGTCTGTAGAATGTTTATTTTAATTATACCATTATACAGTTTATAATTTTACTTTAAAGGAGAAAATCGGTATGAATAATAATTGAAATTACTAAACAAAAAAACGATTATAAGCTTCAGATAATTAACTGAAACGGATGGGAAATAACTATGGTTTTCTAATTGTTATGATAATAATGTTCTATGCATAATATTAAACATGTTTTATCTAATTATTCAACGTTACCATAGCGACTATAATTATTAATAATACGTAAAACTTTTTCATTTAGTCCATTAAATATAACAAAGCAGCTGATATACATCGTTACAAGAAATTGAAAATTGTAAGCTCTGGAGAATATTCCGCCAAGTGAGAGAAATTTGATTAATTTCCTTTTGAATAATATTAATATATTAATACTCTTTAATATTTCTAAAGTCTAAATACGTATTCAAATATTATCAGAGCAATCAGCAAAACATAATCCACAATAATGATGTCAAACTATTTTGATTTTTTCGAGGACATGCGATTTCAATATTAAGAATTGTATTTAATACAGTATGTATCAAAAACCAATATTACACTGCGTTGATAATGTTCGTTGCGATTTTAGATTGATTCTGAACGGAGTTATGAATATATTGATATTACAATAATGTATTCTTTTTTACTTTTTTTTTGTGCCTGAACACGTTTTAGATCAGTAAAAATATATCGAATTCCTTATATAGCAATTTTTCTGAAAGGTAAGTGAATCTAGTTGGTACTTTGACTATAGTATATAGATTATACTTCGGGTTCAAAATGTTAACATATAAGTTTAAGTTAAAGATTAGGATTAAGTACGTTTTTATTCATAATTTCTTCTTCAAATAACTATAAAAAATGTCTACTGGACCTTCAAAAAACATTTTTATGACCGTCTGAAATTTAAATTTTTAGAAAATCGCGTATAATAACGATTTATCTTTAAACAATTTTAAATATTTGTTATTATTCAAAAAGTATAAGTCATAGCAACTTTAAACGGGTATCGGTTGTGTAGATTAGCTTTCTTTTTTAAATATATTACTCATTTTCAAGCAATTTATAGGCATTTTAAATATTTGATTTTTTTTAAATTTCGCTGGGACAAAATACTTGAAAATTTAGTAGAAAATTCGACAGAGATTGTTCTTACTTTCATGCAAAAATGATTCAAATACATTTGCACAATTTTTTTTTTTTTATAAGCGTTTGAAGAGCAAATATTGACATAATATTACTGTTTTAAATGTAATAATAATAAAATATATGTATATAATATTTATATATTATAAATACCTATTCTTGATTAGCAAATCATCTCCGTTCTGAATATTTTTTCATATGTAATAATACCTATCTTTACGTTCAAATTTAACACATCCATTGTAATCGCTAGGAAATGGACTTTAATGCCATAAATAATAAGAAAAATTACATTGTTGCATACGTCTGAAAATGATTTACCAGTCGCAATAATGAAAAATCAAGTACATTTTATAGCAAGTAAATATAATAATAATAATATTCAAGCTGAAGTACGCGTACCGATTCTGTGGTTCCGCTAGCCGAAGCACGGCACGAACCGAATTCGTAGCTCATCTCCATTTCATTTTTAAAATAGTGTACTTATCTGCAATATCAACTAACGAGCCATTTAGGTCTACATATTTGTTTAGCTCTCTATTCATATCTGGATCAATTAGCACCACCTTGTTTTTCTCCCGTGGAATCAAATTCTATTTACTCAATGCGATCTATCTAAGCATAAACGAAAATATCGTATTAAAAACAACGCAATTTAACATAACATACATTATACAGCCATTTGCACTATAACGCGCGTGATGTTCAATTCATTTACCTCGGAGTAAATATCTCGTGTGTTGCTCATCGAATCGTTGTTGTCGTTTTCCTGTACAAATCTCGATGGATATCTAGAGGAACCGGTGGTATAGTTACAAAACGTTATTATTTTGTGCAAAATATCCTGTTTGTACTGGCGTACACATAATTGCAAGAAAAACAAATCAAATTTAATAATAAATTGATAAACGAGTTTCATGAGTATTCATCAAATCCTTTAACCGAAGCTCCGAAATCCGAGTCAACGTCGTAAATGACTTCCAGTTCGAATTTATCGTAAACGATTGTTAGCTGCACCGAAGTTTCCATGATTTCTGCAAAATCTCTGGATCTGTTCGTTTACCGTACATTTTCTCATGGTTTTCAAGCAGTAGAGCAGCATATTAATTTTCCATTTGTCAAAGGTGAAGTGATTTCCACAAAGTTCTCCGTAACAATTCATTGTAACTTGAATCAAATGATTTTCACAGTTAACAATACAATTATAACAATCGATAAGTTTGAAATATTTCAAATTTATAAATGCAAAAATAAATTTCAACTACGATCAAGTCAAATCGTGTTTTGTATAAATAATTGGTCGCGTAGATTTTAAAAATTATCATCAAACATTTTATTTATTCGTATATTGATATGTGGTGGCCAGCAATGCCAGCTAATTAAATAAAACCGCATTACATGTACTCGTACCTACAAGACTACAACTAACCATATTAGTAAAGTATATTAAAAATAATATTACTCGATGCTAAGATAGGGATTTCATCTTTAGTTACAATGTAAAATATATTTCGAGGTTTTCGCAATCAAAACATCCCTAAGGCTTTATACCTAAGGCCACTATACAGTAAATAGTAAAATCCTTAGAAACACGATTGAGATCATCATAGATTTTATCCATTGGTTGGGTTACTAGTTTTGGTTATTATATTATAATTATTAATTTACATGATCAGAGATTTGAATTAAAAAATTGAATGTGAACTGGATGGAGAAGACAATGGTGTTATCAAGGGACGAGTTTTATGGTGTATGCCACTTCCTTGAAATCTATCTTGACCCAAACTGTATATGTTTAACAGTGTTACAGTGTTTACAATATTAGTATAAGTTGATACAATTGAATGACAAAATAATAAGTAAATTAAAATTAAAATATACATAGGTTACTATCGTAGAAAAAATATGTGTTATACAAATGACTTAAAAAATAAAAAATTAACGTCACGCGTGTCAATATAATTAAAATATTATTTTCTATACGTCCGGATATATCGAGAATATCACAATGTTTCAGTGTCAGGTCAGTTATATCTTTCTTTGACAACTTTTAAAATCATATTTACAAGTTCACAATAAAAGGTACTAATGTATTAATATACTATTTTATTTTTAAACAGTTCAGTATCTACATTTGTAAAGTGAAACATCATTTTGTATTTATACTATAATCAAAATTTAAAAATAATAATTAAAGATAAATAAAATAAGAAGTTATTGAAATAATCATTATAACGATGTGACAAAGCTTGTAGAAGTTGAGATTAATCCGTGAATAGGTAATTAAAGAGATATGGAATTTTTAGAAAGAAATATGTTCAAGAGTGTTAATAATAGGAAAATGAATGAAAGACTGTAATTGTGGTACAAACTGAATATACAATGTTGAATAATATAGTTTTGAATAAATTATTTGAATTACCTGTGAATGCCTATTACCTCTGCATACGTCATTGTACCTAATTTTTTTTTTATGTGACCTGGCACTTTATTCATTGTGATTTGTGGTGAAAAAAGGTTACACTAAGGTTTTTTAACAACTATTTTGAAGTTAAAAGTTAAGGAGAAATGATGTACTGTTAAGATAAATAAATGTTATTAATTTATATTATTTTTAATCTCGGCGAGTTTTTTGAGTTATCAAGTAATAAATTCTACAAGGAAAAAAAAAAGTTTGAAGATAATCAAAACACAGTTGATGGTGTGAATTGAATGTATTTTTGATGTTAATTTCTTAATCGTTCTGGACGAGTAACTTGAACATATCTTGAAAAGTTCCTCCTATATGGTTTATTTTATTATAATATAAGACCTATGTTTTTATTGACTTGTTATATCGATTTTAATTAAAGAAAATGTCCAACATATACGTTTAAATAAACAAATTCCATCTTTAATTTATATTAAATTTTGTAAAAACTAATATTTTCAACAACAATGGTAATGGCGTAATAAGACTTACGCATATTCTCACAGAAGAGGTCTCAATAGTTTTTGTTTTTTTTTTCTAAAGGAGTTTTCTGGTTTTTTTCGTACACAATGTTTAATATTATTCGAACTGAATTGTTGAATTTTTTTTTCTCTCTTTCTCGTTTGAAGTAATAACTTTAAAGACAATTATCACTCCTCAGATGCACACCAATCGGAACATATTTTTCAAGCATATTCGACGAAATGGGACGCACTTTATATTTTAGTATTGCTTAATATTGTCACGTAATAAAACCTGTATGATTACGTAATGATACTCTTGCAAAAACAGTTTTAATATAACGTGAAAGCATTTTGTCAAAAACTTGTCCATATTTGAAATGTCCCATGTACACGATCTTTATGAGGGTACTCCGACGTACATCTGGAGCTCTATATTATATTCGCATGAAAGTCTGGTCCGTAAAACTATAAAACGATGTCGGTTCTTTTTTTTCTATATACCCATTATGCCACATACATAATTGAGGCTTGTATAACTTTTCATACTCCGGTAGTATTGACATGGCGTCCAAATTGATACTTATTATTATTTTAATAAGTCCAGTTTCATCGAAATAAACTGTATGTTATAAGTGTTTTTTTTTTTTTTTTGTTGATTAGAATAATATTAAAGTACATTTTTTTGAATATTTAATTCAACTAGTTTTACTTCATTATATTCGAATTGAATTATTCTACACTTAACATCTCATACGAATACGTTGTTTTATGTTTGCACTTATTGAATTTATTTTTAATGCCTAGATTATTATTATTCTACAGTAATTTACTTGAATTAAATATCATCATAATTCAATAATCTTATTTTTATTAAAAAAAAAAAAAGTCACGAACTAATATCTGACATTGCACAGAATAGTCTTGGTAAGGACATAGTATTTTTTATATAGATTACCCATATTATTAAACAAAATAAAATATTTCCTAGCTAATGAAAAAGTGAAAAAATTGTACATCACTATGTATTAATAATAACCCCATAATTTGAACCATAAAAGTACGAAAAATCCAAAGTTTTAAATAAATCGGTACCATTGAAGTTTTTAGTGTACGCTGATCACTTATTGAGCGAGTTGCATTTGAATTGTGTAAATATAGATATATACAGATAGATGATATAACTCATTATTATCATTTATGCGCTGTAAAGCTCTTATATTTCTTAATAATTTAATAAGCTCTCATAAAATATTTTACTTTGAATATTATGTAAATAATTTTTAAATTAACATCAAAGTATTATTATTTCGATCTGAACGTTCAAAACATTACGCTACAGTATTTGCCGGTATATGTTGACAGTTTTTATTTACTTATTTATTTCACATGAAATTAAAAATAGTAAATAATTACATTTAATATACAAGTATAATAGGTAAGTGAATTTAGTAATTACAATGAAGTATAACACGCTTTCAAAAATAGTTTGGTTATTTATCAGTTTACCACTCATTACGATTTACGATCAAATCAATAATTGCAGCTTTATTCCTTTATATGTTTAAGAGGAAGCAATATAAATATATTAAGTTAATTATCTTCATTTTGAAGTTTTTTCTTAAATCAACCAGAATAAACAAAAGAAAAACTTGAACGACTTACAACTTAAACGCTATATATTAAAGGCAGACAATTTTTTTGAATGATTATGTGCAATAATTACGAATAAGAACTTTCTTTATTAACAAAAATAAAGAAACTCTATTACTTGAATTCATACCATGAAGATGGTTGAATTCACAAACAGCTATATTTCTAGCTTAATGGATTGAAAAACATGACTTGGAACTTAAAATGATTATAAAACCCATTTGTATTAATTATAATTTAAAATAATAAACATAAATATATCATTTTTTCATATGCTTAATAAACTTCATTTAAAACAGTATAAATATAGCACATTTTACGGAACATTTTGAAAACAATATTGTTTAAATAATTAGTTAGATTTTTCATATTTTTTCTCGCGTCAAGATAAATAATAATAATTCAATATGATACAACATTTGCTCAAGAGTAAAAGAACTAATAAAAATATCTCTAAAATAAAAGATCATATACAATAAAGTTCTTTTATATTTTTTAATACCAAATTGAAAACTTATATGCAATTTAATACAAATTCGAAGAAATTGCAAATGTCAAGATTCTTAAAATTATTTCTAACTTCTTAAGAGAATTCTTATAAAATACTGCAGTTATCACGTATTTTATATTTGCTAGTATCGCAATTCGCACGTAGGTGTCAAACATTATTATACACAAAAAATAAATTAAAATTTTAATTTAGGGAAGTCATCGAATTCTATTTTGATACTTATATCAGACCGTTCAAGAAGGAATTACATTTCTCTCAAATACTTTGCATTATTATGTAATATTATGAGTTTGTTTTTTTCTCATTAAAATATAATTTATCTTCATCAATAGTCACTTGTCAGATATTATATATTTTCATAGCCGAATACATTTACGGACAGTCATATAATTCATAATATAATTCATAATACCACTGTTTTTTTTTTTTTTTTCTTATATATTTTAGCATCATTTATCGATCTTTACCAGCGATTTAAATTGTAAATTAATGAGACTTCAATAGTGAGAATCTGACCTTTTAGGTTGATTTTTCCCATTACATATATTATCATCTAATGCGAGAGAGTAGAACGTACATATTCCGCCTCAGGCTATAACTCAACTCTTTTCTCGTCAATGATCCCCAGGTAAATAATTTTATCCTTGAGCTATTGCTTGGTGGACAGTCACAATATTAATACAAATAAGACACAATTATAATTAAGAACGGAATCATCATATACAAGACCATTTATATAATATAATATATTAGCACTCTATACGTAAGATAAATATTTAATTGCAATAAATAGCCTATAAAACACACACACACACACACACACACTCGTAGTATAGTATAGTAATATATTGTACAAATGATAATATAATCAATCAAAAATAATCTAAGCAGAAACGCGTTTGCTGTGATGTGTATAAGAAGAGTCGTTGAGTGTGATTGTGTGAGCATCTATGTATTATTACTTATGAAATATTATTATGCTTATAATATTATGCGTTAAACATTACGGTGGGTTTGAGGATGAAGGAAGAAATTGTGTGCGGTCGGTGTTTTGTACATAATAAAACTATTTTAAATATTATTGTTATAGATTTGATAATAAGAATATAAATCGTGCAATATTACGAGTTGCGTCGGTGGACACGATGAGAAAAAAAATGATAAATCACTTTTTATGCAATTGTCGTCGTTCGGTTCGCCGCGGTCAGTTGGACTCGGTTCGACAGCAAACCGTGAGAACCCGAAGCCTGTCCCATAATAAATTTTTTCTTTTCTCGCCCTTTGCACACCACTGCTGTATACTTTTTTTTCTCATTTTTCTGCGCTACAAAACGTGCGCGTGCGTCATACACACACACACACACACACACACACACACACACACACACACACACACACACCCTCACATATGGACCGTTTAAGCAGGTGAACCGTTTAACAGGTGCATGGTTTGTACGAGAACCATACTTTATGCTGTATAGCGACAATAACAGGATGCGCTGCTGCGTGGTGTTTAATGGGAGGGAAAAATATAACGTAAAAATATATTATATTATACCCTTTATATATATATATATATACCTGTACGGTGTTGTACCTACAAATAGTAGTATGCGATAGTTATACAAATAATAAGGTAATATGCGTGTACGCGCTGTGGTGTAACTGTTGCAGAGAAAACTTCATTTACTGCAGTAAAACCGGAGTTGTAAGGAAAAATGATGTTTAATGTTCGGTATCCAGTTTGCCTACGCAAATTTTTAATGCTTATTCTAATGTAAATTTAAATACATTTTAGTGAGCTCATCGATTTTTATATGATTAAAGAAAAAATTTATATACTTACGTATTTATAGGTACATGCATTGTCACACTGTACCTGTGAATGGCCATTTACAATACTTGTAATAAAAAACTAAAGTAAACCAATGCGCTTATAATAATATTACAATATATTATTTTCATGTCATGTGTGTGAAAAATCGTAAATAGATGGCAGTCAGTATATAGAATACTGGATTTCAGAAGTTGATTGGTTGCCAAATATATATAATGTAATCCAATGTAGTAAATTACATATATATATGGATTCTACAGATGTGTCACGATGTAATAGATCGCATTATACTACAATGATTGAAAAAAACAGTTAAAATATTAATTATTTTAACGTACTTATATTTTGTCTTGAGAACATTATCAACTGGGTAATACGATCTTTGAGTGATTTTGTTTTCATTATTTAATTGGTATAGGAATCACGGTATAAGTCTGATATTGTTAAGTTCAAATTGGCACAAAAATATTTACTGAATACATTTAAGATTAAAACTGATATTTGAATACCAAACATACGTACCAATTTCGAGGTATCAAATCAAATTGTAAAGCTTTTAAAACTTATATACAATTGTTAATAATTAAAGACAAAAAAAAAATCGAATATTAACGAAATCTTGAAGTAAGGAATTGAATTTTGGTAAGATTTTACCGATTATCGATGTTTAATTATAACGTGGATACACAGGTAAATTAATGAATGTTATGGTCATTAATTTTTAATATCTACACAGAAACCAAGTTCTATATACATTCAATTCATAACACGTATATATTATGTAAATGGATATTAAGAATTGATCAAAAAAATAGTTTAGCATGTTTTTGAATATCATAAATATTTTATTAATATAAAAGTTATTAAAACTAATATTGTTATACATTAAAATATACGGTTTAAAATTTATATTTGAAAATATTCAAATTTATATAATTATTCATTTTTATGTTAATATTCAAATGATCTCTTGTCTTAATTTTATGCGAAGAAAACCACCCGATAAAAATAAAATAATAACTTTACTTAATTAACAGTTTTACTTTTACATCTGAAAAACAACTACAGGTATTAAGTTTTTGATTAAAAAATAATTCGACTCCAATGATTTATGATTTATGTCTAGTTAAAATAACATAAATTAAGTAATATAAACAATACATTGTTATAATACTCGATTATATTACTATTACATATATTATAGTATAATATTATATACTTATATTGCCTAAAACTCATCGTCACTTCCAACCATCAAGATTATTATATTTTAAAATCGAGACTAAAATACATTAAACTATTCAAAAATTAGTAGAACTACGTTTGAAACCTAATGAGTAATTGGTACTCATTTAAGGTACTTGGTGATATTTGACGAAAAATAGAGGTATAAGTACATGTAAGTATACTTGTGAATATGATAACGCATTTCATTTAATCTTCAAAGATTTGTCTTATATATTTGTTACCTACAAGTCAGATTTAGTTATTTCTAATAATAAAAACTATTAACTAAAAATGTACATATTGTTTTAAATTAGACATTACTATAGTTAGTACATTTTATGAAATATTAAAATTTAATTTTTCATCATACAACTAATAAAATATTTGTTTGTTGCTACATTAGAATCTAGAGACTAGAAGCTTGAATATACATTTTAAAATAGAAATATCAAAGAGTCATTAACAATACTTACATTCGACGGCTAATAAATGATAATGATTGACGTTTAACCGCACGTATACAGTGTTGAGAAAATGAAAAATATGATGAGTGCAATAATATTATTGTATGATTACCAGTTGACGAAAAATATATCTTTCTTCAATTCAAGACACTCGATTTTGATTTCAGTTGAATAGAAGGGCTATAGAACATTTATTTTTGGTAAAAAAAAATATTGGCAAAATGTATGGTTGATTATTTTACAGGAAAAATGTATCTGGTATATGTATAGCAATCACGTCTTTACAGTCATATATACTTACGAGTTATAATAAATATATGATAAATTGATAAAGTACAGTTTTACCTGATAAAGGGTCACTTGCAGACTGCATTATATGTTATAATATAATCTCTTTCAATGGTCAAAATCCCAGCAAAAGTCTGTATGTATAACGAACACTTTTGATGGTCCCGTGGCTGTCCGTTAAATACAAGTTTTACTGTATGATTTAAAATTAATCGCTTGGATAGTTTTAAGAGTGTTTTGGGCGCAAAACGATTATCGTGTTTTGCGTTAATAACGTGAAAATCCATAAGCATTCAAATCTTTCTCGCAGTATTCGGTGCAGGTACATATGTCAATAGTATCCGTAAAAGTTTCGTTCGCATGCACGTCATGTATTTAATATATTTATATGTGTGTTTTGCATCCCGACCCGCAAGAGATTTATTCACTGATTAGTTAGGATTAATGTAATGTATTGCTCTAATAACGAGTTTATTAACCACCACGCGGTACCATAATATAATATATTACAAACTTATATATATGTATTCTTGATGAATTAGCCGCGCTCGCGTAAACGTTTATACTATATAGAATACTATTATGGTCGATGGTCAATATTGTATTGTCTGTAGTTCGGCAACACCACTTCAATCGTATAGAACGATCGCCGATTATATTGCCTTGGACATAATAATATTATAATATCATTGTTCACTTCGCTTGTGCCCGTATAGCAGTTTCACGCAAATATCAACACAACGTATTATAATCCTTATATTATAAAATGCTAAATTAAACGATGTTTATATGCGTTTCAAATTTCAATAATACCGGGCGCTGGAAAATTAATGAAATAAACAAAATGTACCTATATAACCGTTTTAAGAACTATAACGGAAACGACTTCGCTATTATTAAAAATGAATAGAAATTGAATAATATTTTCTAGATGTTCGGTTAATTTATCATTGTTTATTATTTATTTTTCATTTTAAAAAGAAACGTGCAATTCTAAAAAAAAAAAAAATGTGTCGTAAATAAGAAATATTTACAATGCATATAATATGTAGGCCTAAAAAAAAAAACTACGGAAAAAGAAAAAACGAATTATCAAAAGAACAATTTATTTTGTTTAAAGATACAACTCTTTATTATCATTGTTTATGATACGTATATACATGATAATATATTTTGCAATGTTCATTTCTGTTTGACGAATGTTTTTACGAGATGAAAATAAATGAAAGGATCATTCGGATATTAAAAAAAAAAAAAAATTGACCATTATAAATATTCATTATTAATGTGATTCATTCGGTTTAAGCTCTTTTATATGATTATTAATCGGATGCTATAAATACAATAATAGTCTCACGTGCATAATATTTTTTGAAAGTCGACAAATTATTTTTTAAAAAAATAATATTTGTGTAATAATTACTATAATATATTTAATAATAACATTATCATCTATATCGACTTCAAAGAATTATTGCGAAATGAATATATTATAAATTATAGAGTTTAGTTTTATTTAGGCAGCTGAAAATTTAACACTGAATGTTTACAATAATATTTTTCTTTTCGAACATACATCGTCATGTATGTCTTCAATTATGACATCCGGTTGTATATTATATTTTATTGTAGACTATGTATTAAACACAATGAATGCGAAATTCCATATACATTTTGAATAACATGTGAATGTTGATTATTGATTAATTTGTCATGATGTATTTATTAATTCACCAACACTATACGTCTTGTCATAATTCGACGTATAATAACTGTTTTCACTTAATTTATGATAGTTCAAATACTGACTTCTTATTCACGTCAAATATTTTTTCGAGAATTATTTTTAAAAACCATGATAATATTTAGTCATTGTGGTCAACGATTTGCCATATAATTTATCAATTAAAAAATGTTATGGAAAATTATATAGGTGTAAGTATAACTTATTTTTTTAATAAAACAATTTTTTTAATATTTTTTTAATTTTAACAAAACAATTAATATTAATGTACTCTATATATATATGTGTGTGTGTGTGTGTATAAATATTATTTTGGTTTGTTTTTGAGGTATAGAATATTCCGGCATATATGTGTTGGCGTGCTGCACAGTGAAATACAAACTTTTCATGAATGATATGTATACATATATTTAAAATGTGTTTATGTTTTTAGGGTTAAAGCGTTTTGTAGTTTTCGTTATTAATGCTGAGACTTTAAACAACTATAAAATTCATTAAAAAGTTTGTTGTTGTTTATAACGATGTACTAATTATTATTGGGTTGTATTTTATAAAACTTTTAATCGAAAAATTTCAATCATAATTACCAAAGTAAAACTGTAATATTCATTAATCGAACTTATTATTAGTAATAATCGAAGCTGTATTAATAAAAATTAAACATTTATTTTGACGTCTAATAAAATAAAATATATTATTTTCGTTTCAATATAGACGTTTAAGAGTTGAATACTTATTTAAATTCAATAGCGAGACAATTAGATATTAGTACAATACAATAAACTATATAGTTTTATTTTAAAATATGCCACTTTACACCTACCTCTCGTGAAATCATTAATTTTTACATAAATCTCAAAATATTATTTTTGAATAAAGAACAGTTAAGCCCAGTTAATTAATCAACCATGGTTATTTGAAAATTTTTAAATGTCAGTATTTAAAAACTCGACAGGAATTAATCAAAAGCAAATAATGATGATGATTTATTGAAATTTTTCTGAAATTATTTGACGAACGTAAAACTTTAAAACGTATAACAGGAAATCCTGCATACATTAAATGTTTAGACCATTGATCGTGTACACTGAAAACGTTGTATGTTGCATCTTTTAATATACATATTATTATACAACAGTTGAACTGAATTCTCAAGTTTAAAATTTTTCCGATCATTCAAAACAATATACTTCAGAAGACGTTTATAATATACACACTTGAACGAGAGTCTAATCGATTTGATCGTTACTAAGTCTGAGTAAAATACTATCAAATGAGTACAACAAAATACTATTAAAGCCACCACGTTGTCTAATATTTAAGTACTTGTATATAATGAGAATGTAGCGCGTCATCATCATTTATTTATGATAAATATTACGAGCACCATAATATTATATTAGAGGAACGAATGATTTCGTACAGTAAAATTCGTTTAAAATAAATTTAAGTACCCACACATACGCACACGCGTACAGTTTAACGAGACCGTGTTTCGCGTAAGTATTTGAATCACGTAATCATACGGCTTATGAATATTTCGATTATTTGGTAATAATTACCCATTAAAACTCCTGGTTATTTGTTTTATAAAGTATAATAACGACGTTTTGATTTTTTAAACTTGAAACAGAAAATACACTGTTTAAAATGCACAAAGTAAGCCCGCAGGCTGATAAACTTGTAAAAATAATAATCATCTAAAAGTTGGCGTAACAAATGCGATGATTCTGTGCCATGAAAAACATAGGAACGCCGTCGCCGCCGTCTTTGTTGGAATTAAGTTTTTAAGTAGTTGTTCGTTTAAATATGCAAATGTAAATTGCGCCGCCCGACAAAACGTCGTGCGACATAATAATATTACAGAACGAGTCGCGTATAGTTCTGCTATGGAATTCGATGGGCAGCTACGTATACCGGCATTACCGCATCCTACCTAATGTGCTGCACGGCCTGCACGCATATACTATACATCAGTTAGACATTGTTATAGATTATAAGAAATTCACAGTGCACGCATAAGTACGGAAAAATACGATATTTTATCCCGGAGTGTTTTAGTCGAATGGGGATGTTAGCACCAACTATAGTTTATGTAAATATATTTAACATAATATTCCACGCGCTGAATAAAGGACGCGACGCGGGTGAACGAAAAAGTTGTGCTTCGCTGAAAACGAAAATGTTGTCACGGTTCATCCCCCTCCAACCCGAATATGTTATGTGTTATATAATAATATACGCGTCTTTAGCGTGGGAAACCAAAGCCACCCCCGAACACCCTTGTTACGAGTATCGCGAATTGTATATTATCGAAACGTGTGTACAACAGGTGTACAAGAAACGTACCTTCTTATATCGTATATGTATTTTAGGGTCTCGGGCAGGTGATGTGCGTGCACGCAATATAGTTCTTACAACCAATCGGTGCGAAATACTATTAGAATAATAAATACAATGACTCTTACCCGTACTTATACATAATACACAATGCACATCTTGGTTGCGTTTAAAATGTTTAAATTGTGTAAGACCGATATCATGATACGCATTCGCGTTGTCTATATACACGCACGGGTGAAACTATACACCTGAATGCTAGACTGTCCCGGGTCGACAGTGGAATAAATTCAAATCCAATCTACCAAGGTCAAAGTGACCTACAAGAATGATTTGTAAATGTTTTTCAAAATAAATGGCAACAGCCATAAATGATGAAATGGCATCAATAGCTTTCGGCTTTTCGTCCGGGTTACAAGTTAGCTTTATTATAATTTGGTCATATACTCGGCAACACTCGTACAAATCCCTTCGTTTTTAAAATGCTTTCAAAAAATACGTTTCTTTTGAATTCGCTTTGGTAATTTAAAACGTCGTTTCCAAATACTATGTGTATAGTGTGTGTATTTGTGTAAGGGATGTTATTACGCCATAGGTTTTATGCGATTGGCCGGGGCATAGAAAATAATATGTTTTCGGCGTTTGGGAACATTATGTTTATTCGGGATAAAAAGCGAACCGGATTTATATTCTACAAACACGAATATCTAGACTAGGATGGGCCACGATCGCGAACTGATTACGGCGTGCGTCCATGCGTACGATTTTTTCGAGTCACGGTTCACGCGGAAAATTACTTTTGAATCCATCGTCATCGTAATAATACATAATGCACGTGAATACGGTATCTTGCGCAGCTCTTTGCATCTCGTCAGTCCCCGTCAACTTATAGTGCTTCCGCCATCTGCAACAGAAAATCTCGACGCAGCTGCTGTATGTGCACCGAACAATGGTTAACCGCGAAATACAATGCGTGTGAAGCTACGACGTAATTCTGCAGGTATACACTGCAAAGATTTTCGATTTTGCGTACTACAAGCAACATATTTTTTAATGAATGTCTGTAACCTGGGACGTATTTACCCTGCAGTTAAAAATACTGTCTACGAACACGGTACAAAACCAATTATTAGTGCAATGGTTGAATATGGAAGGGATGGAATGACACAGGGAGTTAATATTCATTATTCTCCACATCATTTAGCAGTAGTACGCTGCTTATTTTATTACTTTTAGATTTATGACGTGATTTGAAATGCTAAATGTTCCATTGTATAATATGTATTCAAAAACGGTTTTTGTTATTTTTTTCTAACTCAATCACTGCAGATCATTGCTTGATATTTTTGTTTAAATAACTATTATTATACGCGTAGTAGGTATATATATATATATTCATATATATATATATATACAAACGAATAAGATTTTATCGAAAAATGTCAAATTTCGTAATGTACACTTTAATCTTTGCTATATGCCCAAAACTCTGTATCCTATCTCCCGTACGGCCTTATATTAAATCGACTTCTTTTGCGTACACATATCCATATTTATGCATGTATTATATATACCGTGGACTATAACTACCCCTGCATCGACCATTTGATTTAACGACGTGGACCTACGCCCTGCCCTCTCCTCCTTTGCGATGCACCAGAAATATACATATATATCAAACTTCAATAATGCATAACAACGTGTGTAATGGATGTACACCCGTCTGTGTGTTAAACGCGAGTATGTGTATATACAATATAAATACGCAACGCAGATCGTTAGCACGTGTCCAGCATTACGGATTCTATTTCGGGGGTTCGAACAAAACATATTATATTTTTTGTGCGCTTCGAAAACAACGATGTTTTATAATTATATTACGAACAATATATTAGGTACCGTCTACAGTTCTGCAATAACTCCTCGATGTCCGTCGAGGAATAAAATTAAATCAAAAATATGACTTTTTTTTCATTAAAAAAAGTTAATATTTGGTTTCAATTAAAAATTGTATATTGTTTGCGAGACGTGCTGTATCAATTTTCATTATCGCGCAATTTCAGCTAAACCATACGTTATTATTATTATTATTATTATTTTGTATGAACTTAACAGAAATTGTTTATTTGATTAATAGAATCCGATGACAACTGATCGAAACAAAGTATTAAACTAATTATTTAATAATATGAATAATATCCACACGTGATGTATGTATTAATGTGTGAAAATGCAAATATTGTTAAAAGATACGTACGTGAAATGATAAGATTGAAGGATAAATGTCAGTTCAAGTACGCAAGTCGACACAAGTATTCCAAAAGAATTCGAATGTTATATCATATCTGCGTGTAAAATGTGGATTTACTTGGTGTAAAACTGGGAGGATAAGTAGCTCAAAAGATTGAGAAGAAAATTCAAAATATTGGCATGGACAGATATAATCGATTTTTAAGGACTCGCGAACTGCATACAGAACCTTTGAACTCATACTTCCAGACATAGGTAATATATTATTATAATACCATACACCAAACGTACATAATGTATAATATTAATATATGTACCATGTATGTATAATGTAGCATCGCATCATCTGTCAGCGTTTCTCACAGCCAAATCGTGTTTTTTGTAATACGTACACTATATTATATTAGGTATTGAGTAAGTATTAATTTTCTCCAAAAAACTAAGTAGGTACTTTGCAATTATTGTCAAAAGAAAGTTTAATTCAGTGTACTTCAATACTTTTCAAGACTTAGGGTTTTCTATCTCCGATGATACGATTTCGAGTAACGTAGAAAGGTACTGTATTATAAATGTATAAATATATACATAAATATTTTTGTAATAAATAGTAAAATGTACGAACAGATGCCTTACATTTTACAAGAATATGTAAAATGTACTAATTCTTTAATTTAACTAATCCGGCAATACAATATTGTGTTATATAGGATGTTTTATTTCGAATAAAAATTATACTAAATATTTTGTACATGTGACGCATATGATAATATATGCTATTACGAGTATCGTTAACATTTTTAATCAACAAGTAAAAATAATTGCATGACTTGAAGAGTTTTAATATGATTTATTCGAAACAATTCAATATACTTCGTTTGACAATGATAACTCTCGTTGATTAGTTTTCGAAACTATATTTAAATTGAAAATTCTTCAAACTAAATTTTAGTGGTTTTTATTTTTTTGTTTCAGGCAGTAATGAATATTGATTCAAACAAGAATAATTAAAAAAACAAAACACAGTTGTTTCTCAAAAAAAAATATTACGGACGCATCTTTCTCGACCTAATACTATTTGTTAATTGTTTTGCAATAATTATCTTAATCATCCAACCGCAAACCGAATAAATAATAGTACCTATACATTTTGTGCTTGTAATCATTATAATCACTGTAACTATGTTAGGTATTTAATTTGTCAGTGGTTTACCTACTTCTTCGGTATTTACAATGGTTAGTGTTCACTGTTCAGAAACTCATGAAAACCATCCATAGCAATTAAGGTAAAAGCTCATGATGTGGTATACTGCTATGTAATATATTATGACTGTTGTCTTTTTCTTTTTTATACTAACCACATTTTCTTTAAAATTATTATATTTCTCATCTCATCCCCCCGTGAATCATCTCGGTTGCTTAGTGTTGAAGCGCACATAATCACCCTCATCTAATCTATAGTTATTTTATTAAAAATATTCAAAGAGCATATTATATACTTCGAGTCAAGTTTATCTAACTCCTCATGTAGGTAACTAACTATATTGCAATGCCTTTCCAATACAACCACTACTCTACTAATCTGTGTGATGGGCTAGTGGTTGGAAAATAAAACATTTAAATGATTTTACTCAACTTTTAATCTCAACTAGTTAGAAAAATGTAAGGTAAATAATGATATAATAAATTAAAACTTTTATATTGTGAGCACTACCATGCCGAATTATCTATACTTATACTACTCTTCCTTCGTCATTTTTCTAAATTCACAATTAGGTTTAAATCTATATTTACAACTTATATCGGTCTTTACAAACATAGATTTGTATTATATCTAATATACTCCATACCAAAATATTGCTTTTTTAAAATGTTTTAATTTTCTCTAATACAATATAATATACTATAAGGTAAGTAACTGAATTCAGAATATTTTTTTTAAAGTCTGTTGCTCATTTAGTAAACACGCGATTCGTACTATATAATATCATGTTTACGCATTATGATTAAAACCAAACACGACAAGTGAATAATGTGTGTAGAAATATTCCAAATATATATTAAGAAGGTTTCCAGACAACTTTTACATATTATACAAATAAATAGAATATGATTAAATGATATTTTAGTAATAATATTGTACAACTTTCAAGTTTAATACAATATTACAATCATGGTTATAATAACTACCGTAATATTGGTACAAACCGTTAGTTATTGAAGTTGGTATTTAGTTGTAATTTATTTTAAAATAACAAATGCTCAATAGCACGGAGAAAACATTACCAATAATATAATATCATCATAATATACTAACACTGTATTAAAATATGGTTTATTATTTTTACTGTGCTTAGCCGTAAGACATATTATATACAGAAGTTAAACACTGTTTCGTAACAGCTTAAATAGTATTTAATAATGTTTATTCATATATTTTCGTTGATGAAACCTATACACGTTTTTTCCGAGCACATTTATTGATTTTTATAATTTTTTTTATTTTTTTTTTATAACTATTGTCTACATGATTATTATTATTATTATTTTGTATGGTATTACAATTTTGATTGATTAATCGCTTTGTTTTTACTTCGGACGGATGTAATTTTCACGAGTTTTCTATATACACGTTGTACTACGCTATACGCGCATATAGTGTGCTATAATACATAGTAATTCATTCTTTGAACCTTGAACTATGTAGTGTATAGTTTCTAATAAAATAATATAAAATAGGTAATAAAAAACCAAATCCGTGCGTTTCCAGAAGAAATACTGACACCACAACTACGACTAAATATAATATATATATATATATATATATATAATACGCATCAAAACAAATCAATAGAGTATGATATTTTTTTTTTCTCACGACTCGTATGAAAATAAAAAAACCTTATACCTACATTTCAATAAATATATATATATATATATTATGTGTATAAATGTAAACCGGTTCGAGTCGCGCGAATAGACACGACGAACACAATAGTATAATACTGTGTACATATATATATATATAAAGAAAAATAATTACTATTGGTATCGCGGTAACGGTATAATATGTTATGCGTACCTCATCATCGAAACAGCTGCGGTATATCACTAAAATTTGTATTGCCTTCACACAGTCGTATATATTGAATCGTCACGGCAGGAAGCATTCGGCGCGACATCGGTGTGACAACATTGCGACTTTCCGTTAACCCACCGTCGCGCATCGCCACTGTAAATAGTACGACACGACGCGCTCACACACACACACACACACACACACACACATACACTATACAGAGTGATTATTAAAGGCTAGGTTCTCGGACAGTTATTGATGTCGTTTTGAAAGCCAACATATTATTGTTACTATCCTTACAATTAAGATAGAAATTATTCTACAAATAGACAATCTCTTTACTTTCGCAATGAATTTCACATTCATATCCATTCGAATATTCGATCAACGCAAAACCGAACTATACGAACTAGTAGAACGAAGTAGCGCATAGACATTTTTCGGGTTTACTTTGCATTTACTGTTTACGCAAATGTTCTACTCAAAATACAATATAGAAATAAAAGCACAATAGCATTATATTTTACTAACAAATGTTGACGACATTAATCGAGCTTTTACACGTATGCATTTATTGCGATTCAGAAAATGTTTGTTCTACGATAAATTAATCATCTGATAATTTTTTTAATTTATAAGTCCATAAATATTGCGGGCAACAATCAGAAAATCGCTATCAGTATTGAGCTACAAAAATTAGTACCTACCAAAGTTATGGCGTTTTTAATTTTTTGTGTTCAACTTTTGAAAAAAAAATCGTATACGAAATCGTATTCACTAAAAACGAAGAAAAAATAAGTGCCCGCGATCGTCACGTACACATATATTATTAAACTTATTATGTATACAGACACACTGATGCATTCATGATTCCACGTATGGGTTATTCGAGCGCATTAAGAGCATTATTTTCATCATTCGTCGGGAAAATAATATTGCACCGTTCATAATACGTGCAAATTATAATAATGATTATTCGAGTATTGTGATCGTATATACAATATTATAATATTATTATAACTGTCATTGTTTTGACAACGAATCGATAGCCGTTTTATGACGGGTGTCGATGCAAAACGGCTAAACGGAAATTACCCAAAACGTTCTCATCTTGTTTTGCGAGTATTTATTTTTGTTTTTTTACTAGCAGCATTGAGAATTTGAATTTTTCTTTTCGGCCGATATTTTTGCAATGAGAATAATATATACGTGTTCAGTTATGTGACACTTCCATTCCAGTATACGACACACGCTGCAATAAATGCGTGTGCACGGACCATCGTTGCAGTCGCCCCTAGGTTCGAAGTGCGCAACTATGAATACATGTATAATATAATATGTCATGATATCTTGTTCGTGCACGTTCGATCCTGCAAATAGTAGTCCATGCCATGAGCCCCATGTAGCCTCATCGATTCGGGCGTTTCGCTTTAACGTACCTAGTCCATAATGTATAACAAACCACGATCGCCAAGGACGTGCCCAGCAATAGTTTCACCAGAAAAAACTAACATAAGACGTATCGAAATCGAATTATAACGAACGAGGTGTAGTACCTATTTATTAGTGTTGTATGCTTGTATGCATAATATTTTATAGAAGCGGTTCCCAAACTGTGCTCTACAATGTTTTTTCGAGGGCTCCGTTCGTTACACCATAAACATTTGATAATTTATCAAAAGCTATTTGTTATTTTAAATTATTTAAACATTTTAAACGAATACCTACTTATAATAATTCACCGAAGCGTGTACTCAATAAGAAAATCTATAATTATCCAGGCGACTAGGTCCATCGGACATTAGTTCTATATTATTGTTCCATTTATTTATACGAGTAAGTATCATTTTTTTTTAGATTCTGAACGGAGTAATGGAATCTATTGATTTTACAATGATGTGTGTGTGTTTTTTTTTTTTTTTTACTTTTTTTTTTTGGCTGTCATCACGTTTTGGGACAGTAAAAATGCTTCGATTTTCTTAAACAGCAACTTTACTGAAAATAAAGTGAATCTGAAAGATGGTACTTGGGCAAGTCAAAAATCTAATTTTCTTAATACTTTTTGAAAAAATCGAAAAAAACGATAAAAAAATTACGAAAAAACTGGAAATTTTACGCAAATTCACGTTTTTACTAAAAATATTTTTTAAAAATGCTCTAACTCAAAAACGAAAAACCACAACAACTTGAAATTTTCACCAAATCTTTATATTGGTCTTATTATATTTGTCTTTATATTTAGTCTTTATAAAAAGGCTCCAGGCTGAAAAAAAGTTAGGTACTATATACTATCGATAACACAATGGAGGGCGTTTAAACGTACAAGGGTCTGCGCCTCTGCGGTAGTGGAATAAACGATAACGGAAATAATAATGGGCGTACACGCATACCTTTATACGAGTATATGCCTAATACAGTAATACAAGTACGAACGGTATATTGTACACGTTTGGTGCTTATGCGCTTTCATTTACGCTCTCCGTATTGCCGTCGGATGGCAACAATTTTAAATAGCCACTGTATTTGTGCAGTGTTCAAAGATGATAGCTCGTTGAAAAAAAAAATAAATAAAATATGATTTCTGTGTACACGTATACATACACACGATAACAATAATATTGATGTGCGTAGGTACATACCATCCACAAATCATTTAAACAATATCACCATATTATGTTATCATGATTTGTGTATGTGTGTGGAAAATGATTGAGTAAACTATTTTTAATTTCAAAAAGTACACACTTCATATTATACTATAGGTATACTAATTATATATGCTTCCTGTTCATATATCGTATGTAATATAATAATGATATGCATGCACACAACACGTGGTCATCTAGTAAAACTCTACGACCAATGGTCTATATAGTATATACGTACAAGAAACACATTAATAGGTACTTGGATCAAATCAGTGTATTTTGTTATTCAATTGATTTTGGATTCATATGACGCAAAAGGCTTGGGCGTTTACTTATTTTGATTCGTTTGAGTATTAAACGTTACGGAAAATGACATAAATAATCTCCACATAAGTGACACAAGAATATAATGAATACATTAGTATTCATTTAAAATACCCAATGAATAATTCATTAATGTGTAAAACAATGTTTTATATCCAATAAATACACTAATTAGCGATTCTATGTGCATTAATGGGTATAGGTAGCACAAAACATTCTTATGGATTATTATAATCAATGAATAAATATAGCTGTAGAGCTATTTAATATTATCCACAGTCAAATTAGTGTTACCACACTGTAGATAATAATGCTGTCAATTAATCAACAAATCATTGATGGAAAAACTGTTTTGTTTTTATTCGATTCATAAGTAAAATTTAACGCGAATCTCAGTTCCTATATATTGTTACAATGAAGATTAAAATCATTATGACGTAATATTATCTTATTTCAGCATAATTCAAGTAACGGAAAATAAGTAATTGATAATAAAAGTATCTCGTTGATAAAAATAAAAAAAGGTAAATAATCGCGAGGATATTGCTTTTATATTATAATAACTTCAAATCTGTATAAAATTTATAGTTTGTATTATTAAGGACACAGACACGTATTTTCGATTGAACAACCTTTCTAATAGCATTTTATATCATTTGAATGCAAACGTCGTCTGGAAAATGGAAATTTCTTTGACGTTTAAATGTACAATACCATATTGTTCATATACATATACCTATTATACTTGTATAATACATTTATAATATTATTACACATAATGGAACACAATAGGTGCGTTGGAAAAACGGATGTCACTTAAAAATGATTTTCTAATTGGAATATTTTCAATGCACATATAGGTACGCGCTTACGAAATATTATAATAATGATTATTATTACTATCATCATCAGATTTTTAACGATGTCTTCTTCACACTTGTCCGTACTCGATAACGTTAACAGTTCCATGTATTATTTTTCCATCGAGATCAAACAAAATCGTTTACCATGAAACCACGTCAAAGCATATACACCTCAATGCATTAAATATTATATCAAAGGTGGCGAAACTTTTCGGGTCGAATGTCCAATTTTTCCAACCAACGTTTTGAAAATTGTTCAAGTGCTTTAATTTTTTTTATTTTTTAAGGATATGTTAATGATATATTTATTATTATTTATTATAATATGAATAAAATATGTATTTTATTATAAGTTGGTTCATGTTTGTTTTTATATTGAATTTTATGTATTAACATTTAAAAATGATGATTATATTTTAGTGAGATTTTTGTTGTTGTTTCTTAGAGAAAAAGTTTTGGTGTTAAGAGTATAGATAGTAATTTTCAGTGAAAAATATGAAATATGAATTTAATAAATTATATAAAATATAAAATTTAATAAAATATGAAATTAAAATAAATTCTACTTTTTGCGTTCCATTTAAATTTGACCAACGTGTCACAGATTCACCATCCCCGTATTATGTAAATTATAGCACACGGCAATTACAGTGAGCAACGTTGCAGCAGTTAACTGAAACAAAATTTCGCACTTTGGTTTTCTCGCGATTTCTGGTTTAATTAATATATTATATTATCACACGGTCGTCACGTATACAGTGATGTACGACCATATCATATATGATATATATATATGAGATTGAGCTATCCCACAGAGTTGGCCAATTCGAACCTTCACCGAAAGTTTGCAATATGTCGTTTGGAGAGACGTGCTGACAAAAGTCCTCGAATCAAAAATACCCGATTTTATGCGTGGCAAATTTATTATGAATTGGAAAATGACCGATGAATATTCAGGGGTGATATAGCCGAACCATCCTGAAGAACCTATAAAAATCGCGGTCGATCGGGGTTAACATCTTTTTCCAGGTTTTACCTTTTGAAAAACGAGAGCAGAGTTTTGACTCTGAAACCCTTGTAAATAACAAATGATGTGTAACATTATATGGTGCAAGTTTGAAACATCCTGCAAAACAACCCCTCTGGCCACACAACATAATAATATAAATGACAGTGTAGGCATACCTATATACCTGTCGCCCGCAGGACACGCTAATACATAAATAATACCAATATTATGATTTATGATGGACCGGCTCTCTGTTTGTGTGTCGGACAACTGTGCTCTAATATTCCATTTGTCCGTGAACCATGGCGACCGAATGCTGAATGCGATCGTCATTGTAGATACATATTATATACGGATGGGTTGAGCTACTATATACTATTACTACTAGTCTACTACTACTACTACTACACACACACACACGCACACGCACATACATTCGCATTATATATCATATTCTGCCCATACGCACGACTGACAGACGTAGCACCTCGTACGAGCTGTTTGTACTAAAAAACGGGAATAGGATAATATTTAGTATTCATATTATTATACGCGCACTTATACAGTCCAAAAGTTGAACCTATATATTCAATGCAAATCCGGAAGAATGTCATGAAAATCCATGCTAATTATTACGTGCTATATATTGGCCGAAAAAAATTGCGAAAAACTCAACATTATTGCAATTTGCTTTGGACCGGGCTAGTGTAACATTGTTTTTTCAGTATTTCTCTGAAACGAATATCATGTAAATTTTGGTGATAATCATGCAAATTTATGCTAATTGCATGCCGATTATAATTGCAATTTTTTTTTTAATAGGCCAAGCTGGTGTAACGCACGTGATTATTATTTAAAAATAACAACCAATATGTATATATATATTAAGAATTACATTAATATCCTATAGTCAAAATTCGTCAAAATCGTCTAAAGTTTAAATAATTTTTTTCATCTGCACGCATTTCATACTTTAAAACTGTATTTCTTTTCTACAACATTTGTATAACTAACCAATTTTTTTTTTTTTTTAAAAACCATCCAGTTTGTTAAAGAGAGCGCTTGTTTTCATTTCATTTTGTACTTACAACATTTCCTATTATACCGTATACGAGCAGCGGTCAGGGTACCGGCACTGTCGCAGGACATCTATCCAACTAGTACGTTGATACGTATTATATAGTCGCGGCCATGGTCTGGTATTGACGCACGTGCGCGTGTACATTAAGTACCCACTAAAGCACGCGCGTGTGCTTATGCGATATGCTTAATATATTATATTATACGTGGCAATGAGTGTTGTATTATAGGTAAGGCGTATTATAATTATTTCAACGGACGGCCGGAAACGCGAGGGGGATTCGTGAAATTTGGACCGGACGTGAAACGTGAGGCCGCGAAGAGATGGAATTATGCGCACACAATAATACACAATATACACACACACACACACACACACACACACACACACAATACATATTATATGCGTACGCTGCCAAGCTACGCGGGTAGGAGAAGTGAATCTTGAATTATTTCCGAAACGCAATCGCGTATTCTTGTCGTTATGTGCGCGTGGTCGAAGACTATATAATATTATTATTATTATTATTATTATTATTATTATTATTATTGTTATTATAACGTTCTGCTAAACGATCTTGGCCGATCGTCTTAAAAACGCAATAACATTTGGACGAATCGTGACAATAAGGGGAGGTACTGCCGCGAGAGTAAAAAAATTGATACCAATACAGTACTAAACATGTATGTAGTGTAAATACTATAATAATTGTACGTTTTTCATACGCAATTTTAAAATTGAATGATTAAAAAATTACTAGTCCAAATGTTGATATGTAAACTTCATGAAAATTTAACTAAAAAAAAAAAAAAAAATTTCACACAAAATATGGTGTCCCTATTTGTTAAATAAAAGTTTATACTGTATCAGGATACTATATTCTTATAAAAGGTATGACAAATCTATAAGTGGCTTTATATAAATATTAAGTCTTATATTCTATAATACACATGCATTTTTGATAAATCAAATTTGACAAAATTCATAATTTAAGCATAAAAAGAGGGTGGAGTGCTTAAAAAATCAACATATATATTGGTGCTTTCACTATTCAAACAAAAAAAAAGGCCTTAAAAGTAAATTTAGAATTTACATCGTATTGTTTTTATAAAATTTATATGATTTTTGAATTCAGCAATAAATAATCATTAGTTAATATTGTTAATAATAGTTATTATTATATTCTGGTGGCATTACAGTTGATTTTTTTTCCCTGAACGTAGTTTTATCGTGGTTATCGCGATCGATTGCGACTACGTGTTTTTGTATACTAACTTGTATAGCAAAATAACCTGTTCGACCGATTTGAAACTACCCTCGTCCATAACCCGCGATAATAGGCTCTCACGGTAGTTTCGCTTCGGTCTTCCACAATATTTTTGCCCCTAATATGTTGACTGTTCAGCACACCATAGAATATTCTTCAACACGAATAAACGTTTAAACATGAAAATAATTGCACACATGCCGCATCTCGATGATGGTTACCTATAAAAGTCTATTAATAACGCTGTTGTCAATATAAATATTTAATAATTTGAAAATAATTCGCCCATCGCATATAAATATATACTCTTATACTATATCGTGTCTGATGAAGCATCGGATTGATAAACCTTATTATGTCATCGCATCGCGCACCACCACGGACTAAGATTTACTGGATACCCAACGAACATATATAAACCATTCCTTTAGTGGAACCCAAAGTGACTAGCCAAAACAGCTATTGTAAAGTACACCTAGCGCTTGTTAATTGTTATCGTACTAGTGACATTTTTTACAAGATTAGAGCTTATTCAAAAAATAAATAATTTCCAATCAATTTTAAGTTTATAAATTATTTTATATTTTTAACTTTTTATAATACATTTGAATATTACCGAATTGTGAATACTACTAAATATGAATTAAAAAATAATGTTGTGATTTAGCCGTTTGCAAAAATCGTCACTAATACAATAACGATTCACTTTGGGTTCCATTAAAATAATGGTCGTCCAGTATATTTTAATTCGTACGCACTTATTGAACAAGGTGTAGGTGTGCTATCGGATTCATCGAGGAGCAATCAGATTGTCCACCTGATTTTTAGAGTTTTCGAGGAACATCGAAAAACATCAGATGACCAATCTGATTAACCATCAAGTGTATTGAGGAACACACGGATAGTTATTACACCGAATAAATTTATATATATATATAATAAGTATACCTACATGCGTGCACATTCATATATCTGCCATTGAGTCGCACCAACGTCACGAACCTCTATGTTATATGCCATAAGCCGCCCAAGCAATTTCGAGTCACTGCATAGCTATACGACTGAAAACATGTATAGGTATCCTGATATAATATTCTAAACTCTAAAAATAACATCATGGACTCGATGTAGTAGTATAGTATAATACGGATGTAAACATCATTTGTTATGTGAACCGAACAAATATCTTCTAATACAGTTTCGGAATACAAAACAACGGATCATGATGTATCGAGTGTACAATAATAGAATCTATTATTATGTTTTGTAAAGTTGTACATATTTATTTAGCTTTTTTTCGTTATTTATTTATATACATACAAATATATATATATATATATATATATATATATATATATATATATATATATACGGGTTTGAGTTAGTTTTTTTTTAACCATCATAAATTACAATATGGAATACAAAAGTTTTTTGGTTCCTAGACCAGTTGTATACATTTTTTCACTTATTACCTACTCATCCATAGGAAATATTTTATTTTGTTTAATTTATGGATTATAATAATTGCACCGATTAAATAAATGTAAATAATTATTATTTTTAGATATTTAACGATTATGCGCTCGTTTAAACATTTTTTATCCACATCATAATTATCAATTGCTTTAATATATAACATTTAAATATCTCTCAACCATTTTTCGGATAATCAAACTACTTACTTTAATTTATACAATAGTTAATAAAGTGTTCAATGGCAATTAATTAGTGGTAAATTATTTAATTATTAATTATTGGTATATCAATATTATTTATGGCATAACAATAATATTCCTTAACAATATAATCTCTCATAAAAAAAAATATTTAAATAAAACTACGTGTATAGGTCACTTGTTATCCATCGATTTTTTTGAACAAAATATAATTTCGAACAAGTCACTATAATATGACCTTATTGTAATATCAATCTGAAAACTATAGGTTCCACAATACTATTTCAAATAATAATAACGAAAAGTGAAATTTTTTATTTGAGTAATTAAACTGCTTTAATATTTATAATATATTTTCAAAAATCATGTAATATATATCTATATATGTCTGAAATGTAACGTGTCATTTTTGGAACGTCCAGTATAGAAAGTGTCGGGAAATATTTTATTTAATGCTCCAGCCGGCCAGAGAGCCTTTTAAAAAGATAAATCATCGCCATAGCTCGCCTTAGTCAATACTCGTTTATAGTTTGGCCGAAAGGTATATACATAAAACGTTACTGTAGTGATTATAACTTATCTTCTTTGTTCTTCTTATATAATCTAATACGGTTGAAGCCGGGAAAAATATTATGATTTTTATACGGCGAATCGCAAAGTTTTGGAAATAAATTCGATTGTCAACTCTAGAGGTCATTAAACTCATACCTCAGCGATATTAACGATTTCCTGAAGTCCTCCACTGATGCACTGCAATGTGGATATTTTAAACTGTTGCTCCAGAAATTCCATTTGAACCGGAACCCGTTATTGACCGGTGGGCAACGACGTGGCCAGAAGCTGTTTACCATTATTTTGAAAACTTTTTTACAATGAAGTAGTTTTAATTCATGTATACCGAATACCAGATATTACAGGCATCGCAGATGTCGAGCATGTTAAAAATATTTACGCGACTTGAAATTGAGTGAGTTAGTTGTCGTTATGTTTTTTAATCGGGCCTGATGAAAACTCGCAAAACATATGTTTATATTGTATGAAAAAGGTTTATATTTCATAATATAATATTATTATATATAATAAATCCATGTACCATAGGTTGTTTTTTCCGAGATTTTCAACTTTCCAACTGATTACGATTGCTATTTATTTGAATAAAATAGCCAAACGATAAGCTCGCGTCCCAGCATTTGTTCATATTGCATATATTATAATAATAATATCCTTTTCAATCGTCCTTTCGGTATGAAGTATTATTACATCGATTTATATGTTGTTCAACTGAACGTATAGAATGCGTTTACGAACACGACGCATACAATTATAATACTATACAGGTAGTTACGAGTGTATTACTTAAAAAATATTCCAAAATTTTTCATCACAGTGATAGTAATATAATTATAATTATTGTAATTAATAATTGTTATATATATATACCTACTCTCTAATAAATGGCCAGATGCGCGAACTGTTTTATTCAAATTATAGGTTGTGACGAACGGTTGAGATTCTTTTTCATTAAATACATCCACGATCACAAGTAGTAAGGAAAAAAAGACACATTATATTGTATTAATATATTATGTTATAAATTAGCACTTACGCGACCGGTTTGATTTTCAGAAAAACTTGTTTGTTAAAAAAAAAATTAAACTTCTAATAATTTATTATTCGAGTTCTCCATAGGTACATATTATTATCTACTCAGATTAAAGTAAAGAAGTCAAAAAGTAAATGGAGTAACTTTGTCATCAGGTACAATACTGGAACGGGAAAACGTGATTTTTTACCTGCTTTGTTACCATAATGATTCATTGAAAAATATATTTGATTTGTGATGGTAGAATTTTATTAAAATACGTTCTTTGACAAAAGTTTAAAACAAAATATCTTTTATACGAAACGTATATAGTGAAAAACAGCCTCAGAAGAATTTATAATCACTGTTCTTTTATTTAATGTTTTTTTCTTACCATCGTAATAAAAAGTTTATATTCTAATATAATGGTAATATCATCGTAGCAAAAATACACACTTCAGTTATAAATTACTTCCCGGGAATCTTGGGGTGCTTTCGGTCCTAAATGAATACATTTTAAAAAGTTTCGCATTTTTTTAATACAATATTTTTCTAAACACATATTTATAACTTTTTTGTTTCCTATTCATATTCTTTATGAAATGAATCAGTTTTATTTCTTGATCGACATACTATTTCATGACATATCTTAATTTTTTGTTCTTATGTATTATAATAAATGTATTTTCTTATACTTTATTAATTTTTGATAAAATCAATAATAAAAGTCATAATTATTTTTGATTTTATATAAAAAGTATACTTATTAATTATACCTTTTAACTAGTTCTAGGTTGATTTTATAATCGTTACGTCTAAAATTTTAATTAGTTTTTGATAATTAATATTTTGTTATTTTATATAATCTCATTTACGAGATATTGTATACTAAATATAGTTGAAAATTCGTGGTTTTGAGTAAAATTAATTATAAATTATACAACAATATGGTGAAAATTATGTTGTTTTGGCAGTGCAAGTAAATAGATGCACGGATTTCTTAATATTATTATTTAGACTTTTGTAATAATTTATAATTCTCAAAGAATCAGCATTATGATTTAAGATTAGATTATAAAATACCCCGTGTCAATATGAATTATATATTTTTCTTAGCTTATAAATATAATTTTTTTTTTTTTGAACGAAGATTTGATAAAAATATAACCATTTTAATGAAAAGGAAAATTCAAAAATGTATCTCTATCTATTGTGGTTCGTCTTATATGATTTGTTTTTGAAAAGTTGGTAAATTGAATCTCAATTATTGTCAAAGGGAACAATCAAAAGAATGTCTATATCCATGTTCTGTGGTCTTTGGTTTTTTGGTATTTAATAACGTTATCAAGGAGATGGTCATATACCAAAGGTTGGATTATATCTAAAAATAAAATTGAAAAATGATTTTGCCTTTTACTATGTGCATTTTTCAGTTGCTTATTTTCGATGTCGTTATAAATTTGCGTTGTAAAAATAATATCCCTCAACTAAATAAACACAATATTTGCAAGGCAAACAAAATTTACATTATTTTTATACTAAAATACTTTTGATAATTTTTTTTTTCTTTTATTTTCACAACCAAAACTATAAGGTTTTAGATCATAACCTATTTCCTCAATGGAATGTATCATTTCAAAAAAGCAAAAGTTATTGATGTAATAAAATGTGATAATCTTCTACTATCGCCATAAATGTTTGTAATTATAATATGCTTCAATAAGCATTTATTAGTATATAATATAATGTATAACATGTAGCATATGAGTATACGATTCACCAAAGTTCACCACGTACAGTTGAAATTCTATGAATATATATATATATATATATATATATTATGTACACCAGTTTATCAACATCAATAGCTCTCTAACAATTTATGTCCCGGGTATGGATAAAATAAAATGTTAGTGTTTTGTATGAAATAACTATATTTCGATTGAAGAAAGCTGCAGTGTATTGTACTGTTGTTAATGTTCACATAATATTCCTAGCGTTTATGGCGGAATTAGAAAAATGATTTTTTCTCTAGAAAAAAATGTGTCATTTAACGGTTGAAAAAATAGTATGTTATAAATATAGTATTCTGGAAATTGAAAATGTATGACCTAACTCATTATGTTACTAGCAATAGTGTATATTATGGATAATTCAAGTATTTCGCAAAATGTCTAGGCATTATGAAAATGCTAATTTTTTTTTTAGGTAAAGTAAAAAACGATTTATTATACATTATATTATAAGATTCTTATAATTATTATACATTATTATTCATATTACAGACAAAATTTAATTTTAATATATAATCATATTTTTTATTGATATTATTATTGCATATATTTACATTTTACTTAAAGCTACTTTTTACAACATGTTGTAGAAAATTACATTTTGAAGTCCACAATAACACGTTATTTTTAAGGCAAATGCACTTTTTATTTTGACACTAAGATCTTATAAACACATTTTAAAAGTCCTTGGCTAGTTCGTGTGGACTGTTCCTTTGCGACTATTTGTAACGCCACTTATGTGTCTGTTGAAATCTCGTTAATTTGCAGTAGATTTTTCTGGCATACTTTAAACTGACTTCTGGTGTATAACTGTATCAGGTATAACTGTATCAGAACTCTTTTTGGAGTTCCTAATCGATAATAACCATAATTCGTCACCAAAAAAAACTAATATGAATTACTTATAGGTACCTTTTAATTAAATGGAAGTCTTTAGGCTGGTTTCGTCTTAGATATAGCTGAAGTTCTAAACTAATTTTTATCAACACATTAAATTTTTCATCAAATAAGAACTAGTGTTATTGGCCGAATCATTACGATTTTTATGTAGTTGGTTATAAAAAATTGATTATGATTATGATTATGATTGACTTAATATCAATCGTATCCATTGAAATGCTACACCACGATGAGACACCAGAGTAACGATAATGTAATAAATATAAAAATTATAAGTTCGTTGAATATCGCACCTCAGAAATATTATTATGGTAGTATATTAATCTTTATACGGCCCACGCATTTACGGTAGACGATCGTTGGTAATAAGTGGTACTCAATTTTGTTTATTTTTATCATATTGCCTAATCCATGTTTGACAATATACATAATACCTAGGCAAAGTTCGTATTATGTAGTACATTGCCTAATGGTTTTCGATAAATTAATATAATTCCTAGGCATTTTGCAAAATACCAAGTTATCCATATTGCTGGTAACATAATATACATCAAAAATGTAAAACTTATTATAGCGAAAATGAAACTTTTAAAATACATATGTACATGCGGTTACGTTGAACAACTCCTTATTTAGACGACATATTCTAGTCGATCACTTGCGGCTCATCGAGGTAAATTATATACGATGTGTAATAATAAATTTACCACATACGCGATTTTCGAGAACAAAAATACGATGTGTAAGAATAATTTTAAGTGTATTGTGTGCGTGTATTTTTATATGACTTATTAAGGGGACGAAAAAAAGAAAATTATAACATCAACTTAAAAATGCACCCTTTACGAAAACATTTTAGTTGTTTCTTGTTTGCGTCTATATTTATAAGTGCGTTATGTGGTGAACCGTTTTCATTGTATAATTCCAAATGGAACTATGTGGATGGTTGAATATTTAATTTCCAAGATCAAAATGTAGAATAGAAAATTTTTAATTAAAAAATAATTTAATAATCTTCTATATGCGCGAACCGTTTTTAATAATAAAATAATTGTATAATTATTAATTAATTACTTAATATTATAATATTACACTATAACAAGATACGTACCTATTACTCTTGGTTTGCATCATTATTTTTATGAATTTTCAACAAAGTAGTATTTGATAATTTTTACAGTTTCCGAAACATTTATGATTCATTATTTTAATAACTACAGTCGTGTATTAACGTCTAACATTATGATTAAAGTTATAATGTTAATGACCTAAGAATTACCTCGAAATATATTTCTCAAAACATCTTATTAACTTACAACAACTACTTAATTTCTACCATACCTGATTTCCGCTTTACCTAATTTACAAACTTTATACATAAAAAAAAAAATATAATAAATAGTGACTTGCACAATGTGCTTGATCTTATAACCAAATATTTCATAGTTTAAATGACAAAACATTCGTGATATTTTATATAATGGTATAACTTTTTAATGGTAAAAAAGTTTTCAAAATAATAATTTACAGCTTCTAGTCACGCATACTTCTCACGTAAAAAATGCCTAATAAACAATGATGGGATTTCAAATGGAATATTGAAGATATTTGATCCCTAACTAGAGATTTTTTTTGAGCCAAAACTTAACTTTTAGTGCAGTGAAAATAATTACTCAAATTATTTTTATTGGTTTTAAAACAATTTTTAAAACTGTAGATCGGTTTTCCTTATCGCATTGTCAAATAATTATAAAATTGGAAAATCAAATAGCTTACTAATGCTTCAAAAATCAGCAATAAATTACAGAATGTTCGTAAACTACTTTTACTACGCGTATAATTTGCACTATTTTGAAACCTACGAACCAGACTCTAAAGATTTCCTAAAGATCAAAGCATCGATTTTCAGTCTACACAAAAAAGTGTAAGATTATCTCATGAGTTAGGATGATTTATCATTCTATATATTTGTACCACGTCATACTCGTCTAATCAAAGTGATCATTCGTCATTTGTATCATACCATTTTTATTGATGACATCGAAACGATCATAACTAAATTGGATTTCACTGTCCAGAATGTGGAAATATTTTGAATAAAATTAGCAAACCACCACTGTCACAGTTTTATGTAAATCTCGATAACAATACGAGTTTACCATGAATGTATTCAAATTACTTCACTTCAGAGTTATCGTTGAAAAACCGAGAAAAGTTCGTCATAAGTCACAACGAATGTGATGCCAATTATATGAGCACACTGAGATATTGCGATCACCCTACACGCTGCGTTAAATGTAGCCAGGATTACCTGAACGTAGACTGTAAAAGTTACGTGATTTACCGACATCATCTGCTCTATGTTCCGGTGCCCACCAATTATAAAGGCTGCCTTTACTATAAAAATGATATTAGACGACAAGAAATATCCTCTTGGTTCAAACTGGTATAGATCAATCAACAACTTAAAACTCCTAGCGTACCACCAGCCAGTATTCTAAACGTTCACTTAAAGCCACGAATGTAAAACTTATGCTGAAACAGCTTTGAACGAAAATACTTATTTAGGAAATATATCAACAATGCTATCGCAATTTACATTGAATTTAAATTCTTTAATTTATTATAGTTCACTGATTTCTCTTCATAATGATGTTTTTCATAAACGTCATTACTCATTATACATCATAATTTTCATCCACCCCGATTTCTAATCATTTCTATTGTATATACCAATATACCTACATCATCACGTTATATCAATAAAGTTTCAGTTAACTATATTAGTCTTTTATTTTGTTATGTAAACATTTTAGATATTAATTCTTATCTCATCACATAATTTTATATATCACGTATTTTATTATAATTTAATCTATGTATGTTATAAGCTTATTTTGAACTTAAAATAACTTATTTTTGAAAGCTAATAAAAAAATAAAAATAAAATAAACTGTAAACCCTTTGTGAAACAATATAATTAAGCAAAAACTTTTTCCAACACTTTCATTCTTTAGCGTCCCAACAACAATATCAATATAACAGCTACACATCTGTCATTTCGACAGTAAATGTTTGAAAAAAATTTAAATTTATCTCCAATTGAAGTATACGCGTATATATATATATAGCTGTATTAAACAATATAATTGAACAAAATTTATACTCGTGAAATCGACAGTTCTGAGATGTTAAGTGTTATGTGGTCGTTAAATAAACTATATAATAAAAAAATCAAAGCTTTTTAGCAATATTATTAGACTTCGCAATAATTTCAAAGTTGATAATAGTATGTAATATAATTAATACTCTTTAAAATCTCGATAAAAAGAAGGATATTCAATTTCAATTTCCAAGAGGCCAATCTCTAGTTATGCATTATCGATTAGTGGACCGTTTATATGCAAATACATGGTATTCAGGAACTCAATTGGTTCGAAGGTAATTTTACCATTGCATTACGTATATATTAGACTCGGCATATGAAGTACTGTCAATGGCATTACTATGAGAAGACTAGAAGTATATGCAGAAGAAATATTAGCAGAATACCAAACTGGATTTAGAAGAGGAAAGTCCATCACCGATCATACTTTTACACTAAGAAAATTAATGGAAAAATATTATGAGTACAATAAAGATCTTCATATTCTGTTCGTAGACTTTAAACAAGCGTACGACAGTATAGACCGAGAAAAATTATGAATTGCACTTAGAAATTTTAGAATACCTAAGAAAATCGTGAAACTAGTTGAAATATGCAACCAACAGACCTTCTGCAAAGTTCGTTTCATGGGAGAGACATCTGAAAATTTTTAATGTAAAACTGGTTTGAGGCAAGGAGATGCATTATCGCCAGTATGTTTTAACTTGGCGCTTGAAAAAGTGATAAGAAACATCCCGGAGGAACATGAGATGGAAATAATTGGGGTCAACACACTTTTAGCGTATGCCGATGACATCGTCATTCTAGGAATATCTCAGTAAGAAATTGAAGAAAAGGCAAAGAGACTATTTATAACTAGTCATAATATGGGCTTCTTAGTTAATGAAGCTAAAACAAAATATATGGTTATGTCAAGGCAGGTGACCCTAAAGAATAATATCAAGGTAAATGGATACTCATTTGAGCAAGTGGAAGAATTCAAATATCTAGGTGTAAATATTAACGAGAAAAATAATATGTTCAACGAAATCAAGCTTAGAATGTGCGCAGCAAATAGAAGCTATTATGCTATGAAAGAGATGTTCTCATCAAAGTTTCTGTCACGCCGAACGAAAGAGAGGTTATATATCACATATTTGCGCCCCATAGCAACATATGCATGTGAAACATGGGCAAGTACAAAAGGAGATGAAGAAAAACTCTCAAGCTTCGAAAGGAAAATTTTAAGAAAAATATATGGGCCAGTGTATAATGTGAATTCAGGGATATTCGAAAGAATAAAGAATGACGAGATACAAAGACTTTTTAACAACCCAAGTATATGCCAATTCGCTTATAGTAGGAGAATAGAATGGGAAGGTCACGTGTGGCGGGCAGAAGGATGCCTCTTACGGAAGGTTATGGTGGGTAACCCAACTGGAAAAAGACCCCTGGGGATACCGCACCAAAGATGGTTTGATTCGGTGAAGAGAGACCTGTCAAAAATAAACAACACCTTCAGCATCGACATGGCAACGGATAGGGATCAGTGGAGAAGGATTGTGGAAGCGGCAAAGGACCTCAATGGTCCGTATTAACAAGCAAGAAGAAGAAGAAGAAAAAGAAGAAGATACGTATATATTTCAACTTTGTATTTCTTACAGAATTCAACGGGCGAATCACTGATAACTATAAACCGAGAGGGCTGTTCACGGGAATGACACTTTGTGAAAATAAATTTTTAACATTGGCCACGGCGGAGGAGGATCCGGGATTCGTCCTTGCCAATATATGCTCGGTGGGTGGCACACGTATTTTTTCACCGCTGAAGCACGTGGATCGGTGAATGTTAAAATAATCCATTATCAGCAGACAACGGCGGTTGTGTACTATACTCCAGCGTGTAATTATAATAATATATTGTTACAACTAGAAGTGCACTAATCTTAACGTTTCGGTACAAACTTTAAACCTTATTAACAATACATCACACGCACCGTATCCAATACACGCGGTTGGTACGAGTGACATTATCGCAGTGCATCCCGACACATCCCGTGTGTGTTTTTATAACATTGCAGTTAAGCATACCTATTACCTACTACCGGAGGAATGAAAAACTACTGTTTTTTTTTTCGAATTACAATACACGAAAAATATAATTATATATTATTATATTATGTAATGATGAGATCGTATTGCATTTTTGCTATTCGAATTTCACTTGGGTTAAAAAGAAGGCAATGGTCGAACCGCAGACTGATTGAAAACAGTTATAATAGTCGAATTGTATTCGATTCGAGATAAACGTTTAAAAAAATTTACTTAACCGAAAAATAAAAATTATACCTAATTATGCTGTATTTTGAATAGCTAATCGTTTGAATCTTTTTATTTCTTTGTCGAAAGAAGGAGATAGACTGCGTCTCAAGGTGATTTAGAAATACTAACTTTATGTTTAAAGTCTCACCTTAATATTATTGTGATTTATGAGGTTGAGCTTCACGATACCACCACTCAATTTTCATTATAAAAGTAGTAAATAAAATAAAAGTTGTAAGTATATGGGAAAAATAATAATAATAGCTTTAAGTTTTTGAGTGATGTGTACTTTCACTTACAAACGTTTTTGTTTTAACTTCCATTTTTCTGAAAAATACTAGAAACATATTTTTATGTATTATTGTTATTCAAACGATTAGTGATTAAAAACACAATATCATTATAGGTGTATTATAAAAGTATATAAGTATCACAACTTTGACCCGAGTGCAATTCGACCATTATAATCCAGGTAAGAAATAGTGCAGTAATTACGCTTTTCCCATACGCAATAGCACGAAACACAGTGTTCGTTCCACGTTCAGAAACACACAGCCACAGTTGCAATTGTAGTTGGCGTATACAGGTCACCACCACTGTGACAGATGTACTGATAATATTAATAAATTAGGCTTAAACTAATAAAATGTATTATTATATTTTATTGTTATAAAACGTAGTCGTAGGTACACAATACCAACACATACAGTATGTCCCGCCATGTCATTCGAACTACAAGCCCTAACATGATGTTTTTGATCGTTTGGATTTCGAAATACTTGCAGCCCACTATAGAAACATTATTTAAATATGGCCCGGAGTGATCCGAAGGCATATTATCGGCCAACGGTATTTTGAAATCACTAGCAAATGGCAGTGGACTTTATGTGATCTTAGGTACCTACGAAATTATTCTCACCGTAACTGCCATCAACGTCGGAAATGATATGATTTCGGTTTAATCCTAGGCGCGGTGGGTGCGTACATAATATAATTATAATATGATCATTGATCTCATTACTAGAGAGACGCCATCATGTTATTGAAACTGACAATAGCTACGCGGATGCAGCCACCCGATGTCGCTGTAACCGTTTGCATTCAACTTCATAAAACTGGGTTTTCCATAATAGAAATAACAACTACTATTAATGTGTTTCTATTGTTGAAATGCCAACGATCACAGGGATGGTTAATAAGCTGCGCACACATTACCAATTTTAACAATAGGAATTTATTATGATAGCATATCTGTATATTTTATAAAATCAATGGCATTATGCGTCAACGTTATAAAAATAAAACAGTATAAAACCACTCGAACAGCGAATGGTGTATGGAATTATTGCAGCGATATTATTCAATATAGTTTATTATTTGAAGTTGCTAACACACAACTATGCAGTGTGTCTTATACTTCATTATATATCCATGATATAATTACCTAATGATATGTATATATATATGTATATATATATATGTGTATATATATATATATATATATATATATATATATATCCGTATTTGTGTTATGCGGTTGCGCGTAGGTCAAGCTATACATCGGTAGATACATATATTGTTATATCGATATTATAATATCATTGATAGTCGTACAGAGCAATTACCGTTAAATAATTAGGCGTCCTATGGACAAAAGGCTTACTTTGAGACCCCATATTATATCTTTCAAGATCCAACAAACGTATCAACGATTAGCCATGCTATATCCCATCATTAATAAAAAATCTATCAAACGAAAAAAATTATCGCTACTGATATACAAACAAATTCTTCGTTCCCTAATCACATACACATGCCCAGTACGGGGTAAATATACTCAAACTCATCTCAACAAAATTCAACTATTTCAAAATAAAATACTTTGCATAATAACAAACACACTTTGGTTCATAAGGAATAGCACTTTATACGTATACAAAGATATCCAAATCCCGTTTATCATTGATTTCATTAAAAATACGGTATTAACTTCTACAATACAATATTAAAAAACTCTTCCGGAGCACGGCACTATCAATAACACATCGGACCGCCACTTCAGCAAAGACTTAAGATAAATCGTCCTCATGACATTATGTAAACAGCAATAAAGGAGGGGAAGAGAATTGTAAATATCTTATTGTAACACCGAATATAAATGTTTATGTATTACTATCATATGATTAGATTATAGTTTGTATACTAAGTACCTGTAATGCATATTACAAAAAAAAAAATGTATACATCATGTAACCTAAATGTAGATAGCGATAGCTAGGAATATTTAATTTAAAAAATAAATAAAAATTCTGTCTCCAATAAATCGGTTGATCATTGCATAGTATAATATAGAGCTTTTTTATTAGATAATGCACCGAAACGTAATGGTTTTATAGTTTTAGATTTTTACAATTATTGCTACCGTAGTCTACGACGGTACCTACTCACAAAACACATAAGAAACAATATTAATTTACATGTTTTTCTTCGCACACGAGAATCGTGCAAACCCTCAATATTTAAAATGTGCTCCCTTGAGGTGTAATATTATGAAATATATATACAGTAGATAGAACGGGAATCGTAGTCCCCGTAGGTATGTGAGTTCTTCACGTGCGCACCAAAAAATTTTAGTCTAATTGTGCCGAAGAAAAACACATAAAACGTACCAACATATCGTGTGTACGTTTTATTATCGTTGGTACGTAGGTGTTATCGTGACAATCCTATAATAGATTTTCTGCAATAGCTGGGGAGTGCTCGAGTCCATGTGGGATATTTTCTAAACGAAACAAATTCGAACAAAGAAACGAAGCCTTCTCGTAGATAACCATACCTACGCTAATACTTGTGCTTATTTCATCATTATCATAATATTAGTCATTAGGTGACTATTGTTTTCTCCCAACCTATATACAAAAAAATTACTACGTAAATCCAATCAGTGATAGTGTTGTTTCCATCCTTGACATCAGTCTTCTGTTTAGATAATATTTTTAACGATTGTTTTAGATGGTTTAGGCATCACCCTGTAATTATGTTCCAGATCACATTATGATGTTTTGCTTTTAATTGTTGTGTATTATAATTTATAAGTATCTACAAGTATATATACGATTAACGAGTTCGATATTATTTTGTTTATTATTTCGTTGATGATATTGATTGTAATAATGGAGTATACAGTTTTTTGTAAAAAAGATTGTGAATCTATGTATTTGAGTTTAGTTCCATCTTTCCTAAAGGTCATCCACAATGAACATATTTCTAAACCACTAACCATCTCACAATTTCTTCCCTCCTTCACCCTCTCGTGATCAGATATCACGCGTAGAATTACGCCAAAGCAACACCACTTTTTATGAACCTTTTCCGTATTTAATACGACGTAAATTGGTTACAAAAAATGATATTCTCTCTTTTATACGTTTTAGCGTCGACTACATATTTCAGTAGACCGTATCTACTGTATTTCTCTGTATGTGTGTGTGTGTGTGTATGTATGTGTGTGTGTGTGTGTGTGTGTGTGTGTGTGTGTGTGTGTGTGTGTGTGTGTGTGTGTGTGTGTGTGTGTGTGTGTGTGTGTGTGTGTGTGTGTGTGTGTGTGCGTGTGCGTGTAGGCATTTAATGTATTTTTTTGACACGATTGCGATTATTTATTGTTATTTTTATCATTTTTATTTCATACTTTGTTTCGTATTTCAATGAGGCAGCGACAACGGCTGACATTGTTTCCTTTTTGGCATTTACTCTATTATTATTTGTCATCGTGAGCTCCAAGTACTTCCTCTTTTCCCGTACATACACATACACACCCGCAAACACATAAATATTATATATTTTAGACTTATCAGAACAACATAGAAAGCTGAATAGGATTGGACCGAGTGAAGCGTATAGTTTACGCGAGAGCACAATATACGCCACGTTGTACGGGGTGACTGGTGACATGAAGCCGCTTTCTTACGGGTCAGCTGCGATACGAGATACGAGAAACATCCTGTACTGCACCGATGAGCCAGGATCACTTCGGCTATGGGAGACCGGGTAGGACAGGGGCGCGAATGATAAATGTGGGTTTTATAACGTGCAGAAGTTTTATGGGCAAAGAAGAACTGTACGTACTCTCGTGGCCCTTAGTCTCCACCCCCTCCCCTCTACCGATGCACCCCTCACGACCACTTCCACTGCAAAAGCGATTGTGTCTTTTGCGCTAAACGCCATGTAAAGAAAACTCATTCTGGTGTGTTTCCATTGGGCGTGACGAAAAAAATCAGATTATCGTTTTGTATTTTATTTATTTTTCGTTATCAATCCAAAAAGGTCCGACCTTTTATGCCCCCCGAATAAAATATGCATATTTACATATATAAAGATAGATATACATACACATATAAATTATTTTCGTATACACAAACATAATAAAATATTTTATTTACGTTTTTCCTCTTCGGCCAATACGTATTATCTGAACTCTAGCGATATATAAATAAACGTCCGGTGGACTGTCAAGTTTCATTTTTACAGACAAATATTTTTTATAGCGATTCGATTTATACTATTGAATTGAAGGTTTTTCAAGCCATGTGGTTAGATAGGTTTTTTTGATCCGATAAAAAACCCGAATACAGGGATATGCATATTTTTAATAGGTACATAATATATAGCTTAAACATTTTTTCTTTACTTTGAAATATCAATAAAAGTTTAATTTTGAATATGCTTTGATACTTATACTTTATATATATTATTAAATACTTAACCTACTCAAAGCATGTGCTCCTCCAAGTTGTTTTCTGAAACATTTTTTTTTTCTTCAATGTCGAATAATGGATGAGCACTACCGGCAGTCCTTAGTTTTGAAATGAATAATACGTTTAAAGATTAATGTGAAAACAGATAATTTAGTTTTTAAAACTGGATCCTAAACATTTGTAATATTACGATTGAGTCACTATATATCCGTATAAAAAATGTGGTATGGTCTTATGAAGATTTGCGATTGTTCATTTCTACAGTCATTAATACTTCTATATGCATCGTAACATTATGCTACCTACCTATTGTTATTGTTCGGAATACTCGTTTTTGAAGAGTACAGACATTTTCTTTTTATCACGTTCCGACTAAAACACATTTCGCCTACGCATACACAAATAACCACAGGTTGGTTCACGTAATATTATTATTATTGTTATTTTTGGTGCAGCAACAGCTTCACATGAAAGGTACCGAATAGTCATCAAGTCGCACGTACAATGTTTTTCGTATATATATATTAATATTATACTTTTTTCATAAGAACATTATAACTAAAAAATACAACCATAAATCATATACGTCTGGACAAAGAGTTACGGAATATAAACGGATTGTATAGCAATATTTAGACCCAATGTGTCACTACCATAGGCGCACATTCAGTCTTAAACTTGGGAGTGCTAAAATGGCTTAGCCCCCACACCCCCCTATACAATTATACATACTAGACACAAATTAATTTCAATTCAAAAAAAATTATAAGCCATTTAATTAAAAAAAATCAATTATTCGCAAATTTTTATAAGTGCCTAAATTTAAAACTTTTATCAAGCACGTCAAAATCACACAAATTATTTTATAGTTGAAAATTCGCTTGAGTAGCGTAGCATATACATTATACATAATATTACATAAATATAAATATATATATATATATATATATATATATATATATAGTGTACATCCAGGGTGATTTGCGAGCTGCAGTGTGTATATGAACGTTTAATGATCGCTACAGTATAGAGCTCCGTGTACTATTGTAACATTACTCCCTCCTTGCTGTGGCTTCTTTTTGTCACCGCAAGCCTTGGGTGGATGGGAAAATACATGTTTTTGTTTCTCATTAAAGGAAACGCAACCCAAAAACACAGCGATTGTCTGCACGAGAATACAATACAAATCGTATAAACGGCACGTAGGTATACGGTTCTATTATTATACACACGAGCGGAGCGTAGTCAAAAACCGATTTGAAACAAGACTCGTATACTATGTATACAATATACTATGTGGTCCTGTACACGTATGTATTCACAGGTACCCACGGAATATTATTTTATATACAGTGTCATACGCACAAAGACATAGCAATAGTGCTGCGATATCTCCTGAGATAATGCAGATGATACAATTCTGCTTATAGTTAAGGAGTATTATAAGGACTACTTATAAAATTAAATTAATTTTTATCTTTTGGTTGATAACTGAAAAAAATTACTTATCTATTTAATAACTTTGAACATTCGTAGCATTTTAGAGAGTTAATCTACGGAAAATGTTTACGAGTCAACTTCTTAATGATTTTAATCTAACTTTATGATTTTTATGTTTTTTTTTATACATTTTTTACTAAGACATACCAATTTAAATTAAAAACATCTATTTATTTTGTTTTGGTCTTTTCAGTAAGTGTTGTAAAAAAAAAGAACCGGATGGGCCTCGCTCTGCTGTACAGTAGGGGGTGGAGTGCACCTCGTTCAAAGGATAGGTCATTACTATGGATTTGTTAAATTTGAATACAATGATAGATATCATTGTATACGAATAACGATTCTGAACGGAGATGATATGTTAGTCTAAAATGGGTATATAATAATATAGTATTTTATATTTAAATTGAAATATAATGCAATAGTATGCAATTTTGTAAAAATTTAAATTTCAAACTGTCATAATTTTTTTTTTTCTAGTCCAGTAGAAATTGTTTTATAGCTTTTTGAAGATTAACTTATGGATAACCCAGTATTAAAAATTTAATCTTTAAGTATAAACTGAAAAATTTTTATGAATTTTCAATTACAAAATAACTTGCAAATCATCGCGATTTTAACATATTTTATACAAATTTGAAATTTATGGGATTAAAAAAAATTTGAGCAAAATGATCTCCGATAATTTTTAGCTACGATAAGCATAACTTATAGTAAACATTGTATCAAATTTTCAAAAGTTTTCGGACAGCCAAATAAATTTTAAAGATATTTAAAAAAAAAAACTTACAAATATCGATAATTTAAATTGTCTATAAATAAGTAAAAATATGTCAAAATACTTTAAAAACTTAACCATGTATAAAAAAACCAATATAAAAATTTGGTGAAAATTTGAAGTGTTTGCGATTTTTCGTTTTTGGGTTAGAGCATTTAAAAAAAATGTATTTTGTCAAAACGTGAATTTGCATAAAATTTCCTGTTTTTTTGTAATTTTGTTATTGTTTTTTTCGACGCTTTTCTGCGACAAAAAGTATTGAAAAAGATGCATTTTTGAATTACCCAAGTACCATCTACATTCACTTTCATTTCAGAAAAGTTGCTGTTTAAGAAAATCGAAGCATTTTTACTGCCCCAAAACGTGATAACAGACACAAAAATAAAAAAATAAATAAATAAAAAAACACACATTATTGTAAAACCAATAGATTCCATCACTCCGTTCTGAATCCAAAAATACCGAACATTTGCAGAGATTTATATAAGTGTTAGAAAATGAAATTTTAATATAGGTATGTAATACTATACGCTATTTACGCGAAAACCGAACACGCTCGGAATACGATGAAAAATAATCTTTTGTCTAGTTTTTCATGGTACATTATATTATAATTTTTTAAAAAGGATGATTTATTTTTTTATGGAAACCGACGAACTCATTGCGTCGAATTGTCGTCCGAATAATGAGTCCATGAAAAGGTTTACACGATTACCCGTACTATAAAATATTATTATAACATAAGAGCTGCTCCGAAAGTGGATGGTGAATTGACATTGCGAAGTTGGACATCTCTTTTCCTCATTTAGTTGCGCACGCTCTGCGTATACTCGGAGGCGATAACGTTTATTACCTTACCATAAACGCGTACTATACGAGGCGGATTCTGTTTGATATTTAAAATAATACGACTGCATCGCGTTACTGACGATGGGACGTTGCATTGATGTCTTCTAAAGAAACCGGAGTACGTGCACAATAAATATAATAATAATACGTAAACGCATCGACGACGCAGTGTCAACTCTTTCGGTTCACGCGCATAATATAAACGGATCGTAGAGCATGTCACACACGTGTTCCAACGCCCACTTTCTTGTTTCAAGAGCGACTATATTATATACAACGGCGGTGATGGTATTATTATTTTTATGCGATAACAATATTATGCCACATATGAGTAGTAGTCATTGTGTGGCAGTAATATTCTCATTTAAAAAAATTTTCACAGTAAATCGAAAATTTTGTCTACTGCCCTCGCGTCTCCTCGAAGTATGGATATTTTATATGTATTAAAATTTTACTTTTCGATGTACTATTGTTAACACAATATGGTTATAATTTATTTGTTTTTTTTTTTTTTTTGTTCAATTTAAATACATGTCTCCATCCACATCATACACACAATATAGAGGTTTAGACTTTTACCTAACCAATCAATCTATCGATTAATTATGTGTTAAGGATTTTGAAAACTGGTTTGAATTCGTTGTGAAGTCTACTTTAGATCGAATTTCCCACTTATTTTATCTTGTCTTCGAAATTTACATAATAGATTTAAACAAATTGGAAACACAAAAATCAAACAAAATAGTTTTGTATGTTAAGTGAAAAATTTAAAAAATATGGGAATCTCGGTCTAAAAAACACTTTACGACAAACTCAAATCAGTTTTAAAAATATTTATCGTATAAATAGATCAATTGACTGGTACGTTGGAAATATAAACCATCTAATACGTTGTACGTGAGCAGATTGGCTTTTCCTTAATCACTCAACTATTAATTTTTAAAATCCATATGTACTACAGTCTATAACTCTATAGTAAATCTAATAAACAATATTGTTAAAAATACAAGAATGGGACATGAAAAAATTCAGAGTGAGGGATAATTTTACCATTTTTACTCATTGCTAATAATTCACTTGTTTTAAATATAGGTGTTAGCAGAAATAATAATAATTATGAGCTTTTAAGGTCTGACACAAATTTCGGTTCAGTTATCTAGAAGGACGAGACCCTTGCGGTAAATATTGTCTTAGGCTAATTCTCTGGCAAGTGAATAATTTGTACGGTTGCGGGACTCGGTAGAGTACAAGCGTCCGCTGTAGTAGTCATTATTGTAACTTAACAAAAACTACAAATATTATTGTGCATTTAACGCACGTGAATCTCATAAGTACTTCTACGCGTGCCAACAAGATACTGACGCACGATAAAATATTTGAACGTACCTACGCGTGAAACATTGCGTACAAATAAGTAATGAATGATAAGTGTCTATATGCAGTACATACTATTAATTGTACTGTTCGTAATGAGATTTCCATGTGGTCGGTGTAAAAATAGCATAATCATCGAACGCCGTACGCGATGGTCAAGTCATCACATATTATTATACAAATTATAATTATAGAAACTCATCAGTAAACCAGTAAACAAATTGAACAACATTGCACTATTTAAATGAACCGTATGTATATCCATATACCTATGCAAATAAACGTAAAATATAGTAATAGTTTTTCGAGCACCCACTGTCAAGTACATATTATACTTAAATGATATACGAGGAATAAATGAACGTTGATGAGAAATAAGTGATAATATTAAAATATTTTAACGACGTCGTATTACTATTATAATATTCGACATAATATAATGAAGTTCAGTGATTCCTCTCTCGACGGTTTTTTGGAAGTAAGGTTATTGCATGACATTTTAGTTGATAAATGTGAAGTAATTTTCTTTTCGATAAAAATAATTAATAAAAAAAGGGAAAATCGCGTTGAACAACTAGATAACGCATATTATATCAGCGCACACTTTGGAAAAAAAGTGTTACAAAGTTACTCATTCATTTTTACTATGGGTACAATATCAGTGTACCTATATTTCAGAAGAAAAAAAAGAAAACAGTATTATAATCCGATACCTATTATGGATTTTAGATAAAGAATTTTTCTTAATAATTAAAGATGTATCTATACGTCATTTGTATGAACGTTTTTCAGCTTTATTTCGAAATAATTTAGTATATATTTCGGATACAGCACACTTTACATGGCACACTTGGCACAGTGTATGTGGCGAATTCCTAATAAACATGTTTATGACCCAATACACACATACACACACACACACACACACACGCACACATATATATCGCGTCCCTTTATGTACAATAATAATATGTAAACGCACATAATGTTTATGATGTACCGAATACAATGATAATATATTATAATATAATAATCGTTTATAAACTACGTCGAGTCGGTTGTATATATATGTACTCAATATAATAATATATTATGGTCGGATCGAATTCCAAAACTCGTATCACCAGCCTGCAGGAAGTGGATTGGCAAATCGAATTTCACAATATCAAAACAATATATTGTATATAATATTATAATGTCGTTGTCGTCGTCGTGGTCGTCGTCACCGTCGCAACCGTCGTCGTCCGCGGAAAACAATGCGCGTGTATAACGGATCACATTCTCTATAAATAATTATCATGTATATTATACGTGTGCGTGTGTCATACAATAGCGCATAGTCGTGGTATAATAATTGATCGACTGCATAAACGTTTTGATGGATTAACCAAATTTAGGTGAGAATAACGCTTGAGAGCGGATGATGAACACTGTAACAAATATCATTTTCTCGCGGCGAGGTTAATGTATAGGAAACTTTTGTCTACATAATAATATAATAAACAATATATACGTATAGAGAAACTCGAGAGGAATATTATTGATACGATAAAACACACAGAGTTTCGCGATGAGAAATTTTCTGAACGGAAATAAAATAATTGTCCGTAGCTTACCTATGTTACTCGTATATTATATTATTATGGCTACTTTTTGGGCGATCGATTTAACTAAGTACTATAAAATAGGTATTATACGACGACATGGTGTGTAAACGAACGATATTGGAATTCTCCATTTCAGACACTCAAATCGTGCGTTCGAGTCAAACGAGACATCAACATTTTCAATGTGGACTTTCATAAATTGTCCCTGCTAGCGGAATAAAATATCTCTGCTATTGTACTATATTACAAGGATCAACTTCTATCCCGTAGGTAGAGATTATTTTTCTGAGGGACGGTTGATTTGTAATTTTTTCTTATTATTATATTGTATTTTATTTGTACATACATGATACTATTTAAATATTTAACCACCATTCTGGGTAGGGTTACAACCCCTATCCTTTCCTCCTTTCGAGTATACCACTGGCAGTGTCTATGTATACCAAATAAATATTAAATAATTATCTACGCATGGTATACGTCCATAAATATAAATTTTTAAAGTGCTATCTTAATGGGATTTACACGATAAATGTTCGTATTAATACAGGCTATTATAAACATTCGATACGGATACCTAACGGTGTGAAAATAAAATTGTATTATTTCCATAATATCTATTGCTATTTTGATTGTAATATATGTTGTCAGATATTGATTAAAACTGGAAATACATTGGTTTTGCCATGATGTGAGTTTTTTATTTTTTGTATCTGAGCAGACTAGGTTACTTATAGATGTTTGAAAATGTCATGTTTATTTTTATAGATACAAGATTTCTCTTGCAATTAAAAAAAATACTGAACATTTGCAGAGATTTATATAAGTGTTAGAAAAGGAAATTTTAACGAAATTAGGTATTCAAACGAAATTTGACTAAATTATATTATATTTATTCTATAATCTATAATTATTAAGTGTGAGTACTTGAGACATTAAACTGAAAATTTCTACTAGCATTTTACAAAAATTTCATCACTAGAAATTTTCGATTATATTTAAATGTAAATCGAGTTAATTAATACGAATATTACCTGTGATTTTGTCATCAGTCCATAATTATTACTGTACATTCCAATACAACTAGCTATTATATAAGAATTTGTTAAATAATATTCGGTTAGATATAAAAAAATAATTTATAAAACATTTCAATTAACAATTTTTGTTGATATTTAGTTGGTTGTGCGTTTCGGAAATTCAAAACAAATACGTTCTACTCTTACATTTTCACGTTGTTAGCAATTATATGTACAGTAATTGAATTGTTCAGTGTGAGTATGTATATGCATTTGGTTAACTTTAAACTATAATTGCTTTTGTTTTACGTTTTTGAGATAAATGCCAAATAGTGAGCTGGCTATATTTATTTGCTTACTCCGCATTAGTACTGCGATAGTACATGCACTCGAAATATATTATTTGAAAATAATATTATCAACTATGTAGAAATGTAAACTTGATAAAAGACTGACGTGTTAAGTTTTTTTTTTTTTTTGTAACATCTAATGATCTAAGAGAAAGGGAAATATATTCACACGATAATAAACGATGATTTGTTTTGGTAAAGCGATATTAAAACAGGCACATTAAATCACCTATCGGCCGAGATGATAATATTAAGTACTATGTGTCTGTATCTAATAGACATGATATGAATACTGTTACTGACATTTTTGTAGAGAAATAATTGTAATTATATTATATTAACCATTAATATCTATTACTTATTTAAGATACATAACATTTAAGCTAGTCAAGGTTAAAAATTATAGTTCCAAAACATACAAGAATAATTTATTATGCATATCAATCTAATTTTTAATATGGTATAAGTACCATTTTAAGCATTAATATAGAGTGACCTCCGTGATAACATAATGCACTGCAAATTAATCAAAATAATTTTATCAGAATTTGTTTAAACAAATGTATACTCTTAAATGGATCTTCGAATGAAAATTACAAAGAATTCGGTATTTTACCAGTAAAGTTCATATATAAAAAAAATTCTTACTATATATTTAGTAAAAAGTCTTTAATTATACAATCATTATAAAAACTTAAGTGATAAAAGAGATTTTAGAAATTATGATTTTTCTGTTCAATAAGCCAATAAAACTTTTGGTCGATGTTTTTTAGATTATTTGGGACCAAAAATGTTTAATTCTATGCCGTTTGAATTTAAAAAACAAATAATAATAGGTGATACTATTAATATAAAATTAATGGTATGTAAATATTTATTTCTAGAACTAGAGCAGAACACTTGTAAATGTTTTAAAATTACTTTTTTTTATGTCATTTATTCTAATTTATGCTTTATTTGGTTTTATCGTTTGTATTATATTTATTATTCTAATATTTAATTATTTAATTAGTATCCAATAACTCCCTATCTCCAAGACAAGCTAAGCTTAAAGGAAATAGGTCAATCGTAAATTGTAATTAATTGGTATCTGTTTGGTTTTATTATGTTTGATTTTCTTAATAAATAAAAAAATAAAAATTGCTGAAACCACGCGTGTTTTATTAACCGGAGGACATGTTTGACTCGCGTATTATAGTAGGTATACTATACACACATCGCTCATAGAATAATCCTCTGCTTTGGGCAATCACTAAGAACGGTCGAGCGGATTTGTCGGAGACGCGTGTTGTCATTATAAATCATCAAATTTTAAAACTAAGAGAGTTCCGACCATTTTTCAAACAAGCATTTATAATATTATATTATTTCACAAGTTAAAAGTTTAAAACACAATGTAACCAAATAATATTGTAACATTGGAAACAATGTTTGTATAGCATACGTGATGAAATATTATATTATTCTTGTATTGAAATTTTAATTTCAACATTTTTTGATTTTTTAAAAAACTTCATTCGAAATACTTCACACCGAAAACGTGCAACTAAATATTCTGTTATATAATCGTGTTTTACGACTTTCTCGGTAGTTTTGCAAAATTTGTGATTTTAATATATCCGAAATAACATTTTTCTGCTGATTATTATTATTATTATTATCATCGTTAGTTTTTCAAATAGATGAACATTATGGGACACGGAAAAATTAGAAAAGAACGTTTATTGTTCGAAAAATCATTTTCGTATAAGAAAAGAGCGTATCATCGTTGTAAAAACCAATAATGGCTTCTTCGGGACCATTAGATACGATAAAATTACAAATAATGTCAAGTGACGTTGATTTATGATAATAATCAAATTTACGTAGAATCATAACATAACCTATCCGATTAATCCTTAAACTCAGAATTGTCATAGTTCTAAAATGAAACTCATTACAGCATGTACACGTAATTTTTTCATTAAAATGTTTTAGCTTTGACAAGTTTATTTTTGCTAAATATTTTTTTTGATTCTGAATGTTGGTTTTACAATGATATGTGTTTTTTATTTTTTTTTTTTAGATTCTGCACAGAATGATGGAATCTATTGGTTTTACAATGATGTGTGTTTTTTTTTATTTTTATTTTTTTTTTTTTTTTTGTGTCTGAGGACACGATTTATGGTAGGGTAGTAAAAATGCTTCGATTTTCTTAAACAGAAACTTTTCGGATAGAAAAGTGAATGTAGATGGTACTTGGGCGAGTCAAAAATCCAACTTTTTCAATACTTTTTTAAAAAATCGAAAAAAACGATAACAAAATTACGAAAAAACGGGAAATTTTACGCAAAATCACGTTTTTACAAACTACATTTTTTTAAAATGCTCTAACTCAAAAACGAAAAACCGCAACAACTTGAAATTTTCACCAAACCTTTATATTGGCATTCTATATACATGGTTGAGTTTTCAAAATATCTTGACTTATTTTGACTTATTTATAGACAATTTAAATTTTCGATTTTTGTAAATTTTTTTTTTTTTAAACACCTATAAAATTTAATTGGCTAGCCGAAAACTCTCGAAAATTTAATACAAGGTTTATAATAAGCTTAGCTTATCTTTACTAGAAAATATCGGTGATCGTTTCACTCAAATTTTTTTTATAAGCTCATAAAGCTCAAATTTGTATAAAATGTGTCAAAATCACGATAATTTGCAAGTTATTTTGTAGATAAAAATTCATA